>SSHR01000152.1:13626-64137 GCA_006518225.1 Fusarium neocosmosporiellum | reverse complement strand
TAGTGCCGTTCCCCCCCTGACACATGGTAAGGAAATTGCTGCACCAAGTTCGAGGCCAAAAGCATTTTTTGTCGACTTGACTCTGCCGTGGTCCGCGAGGCACTAACTCCTTCTGTGTCCATGTCGAGGGATAGGCCGAATTTCGCAATGTCCGACTTCAACTTGACCTGGAGCTCATTCCTCATTATTGCGACACTCTGCTTAGCTGCTGTTGAGCCAAGCGCGTCAGGCAGTTCATCCTTGAGCAAACACTTGCCCGCTGTCTCCATTTCTTCGGGTTGCTGCTCTCGATTGCGCTCTCGCCATTTCTTTCGGTTCTCTCGTTGTCTGTCTCGTCGTCTCGCGGCCCTAGGTCGCTCCGATCCAGTATCTTCGTTTTGATTTTCCGAATCAGCACTCATTCTCGATGCTTGTGGCTTTTCCTGCTTGTCTTGCTGTACTGGCGACATCCCGCTCCCTTCATTGACTGGATTGACTCGTTGGTGTCGGCCGACGAGAAGAGAGCTTGGTGAATCTCGCCGTTGGACGATAAGTTGAGAAAAGAAGAAGAGTCTGGACAAGCGGTAAAGGACTTGTGCAGGCTTTAACCCTTGGAGGTGGTTGGGGTTCCAACTGCTGCCCGAGTTGAGCCTGATGTTCCGTTATGGGTAGAGCCTGATAATTCAGCTGGCATCATCAGAGCCCAAGTCGGCCAATTTTCCTGACCAATGAATCTTACCCGGGCGTTGATTGGCTGACCACTTGAAGCTGATGCGTTGAGCCGAGGCGAATACCCTACCCACAAGAAGACGTCCATGTATAAATACGGGCACTGCGCTGAGTGTGGCCGCAAGCCCACCCCTAACGGATGCCCTGCTTCTGCCTGTGAGACATAAGCTGAGCTGCACGATGTCTCTCCACTAAGCAGACTGCACAGCCACTATTAGTAGTGTCATGTGCCGTCTTTGAAGCTTGTTCGAATAGACACGGGCCGAGGCTTGGTCTACCCGGGTGAACACAAGCAAGCTTAGCTACCAATATTGCATAGGCGAGCAGTGGTTGGCTTGAACCGGCTTTTGCAAGCAACCTCATTGTAGAGAGCAGTTTCCAAATGGCAACCGACACCAGCGTTTGTCTGTCCCATAAGCAAGGCCACGAATTTGATACCAGATGTAAAGAAGCACAGTTGTATTTTTATCTAATAGACTACGAGACTGCTACCTAGGACTCAATTGCGCAGTCTCATGCAGAGCAAAGAGGGTGGCCATTGCTATAGGGTACGGAGACAGGAACAACCACGCACGTTAGAGATGTTGAGATAAAGATTCGCGAGCCGGTACTTGCTCTGTCTTGGGTAGGGGGGCCAGAGCTCAAACTTCAGTGCCAGGCTTGCTGCAGCAAGGAGGCTGTTGGAAATACTCGGACCCATTCCCCCACCCCTGGAGAGGGGTTGTTGTACCCTTGCTCGAGTTTGATCTGAAATGAATCAGAGGCTCCAAGGTCATACGTAGTAAAAACAAGAAAAACAAAAACCCTCATGGTCCGAATTTTCTGATTGGGTGCCTTTTTTTTTTCTCTGAAAATCCTTATGGCTGATTTTTCTGATTGGACGCCGTTTTTTTCTCTCTTTGTTCTTGTATGAGCCTCCCTGTTTGCTGGTGGCTGATTGCGAATCATAGAGTGTACATAGTATTATCTAGTTCTCGATCGGGATATATCCCATTAACCGTGAGATCTTATTAAAATGCTGGGACCTGGTACTTAAGCATAGTAAGGATTATCCAGTTATAGCCCACAAAGCTACGAGTCGCGACTTGAGCGGAGCAGGTAGATCCGCCTATAGTATAGTAATAGTATTCGGCGCCCGTGAGGTTAGCCATAAGTCATCCCCAAGCATAGCCACCGCTCAGGGTCTGGTTGTTGGGAGGGAACACTATTCCTGCTGGAGGGGCTTAACCATTGTTTTCCATGAAGTAGAGAATCCAAGCTTCGTCTGTGAGGCTGTCGCCGAACGTGACGAGGTTGGTCATGGCACGAAGTCCGCATTGAGGCTTGGTAGCCATGGCCACCGCGGCCGAGGCGGAAGCAATCAACACTGTGCGCATTGGCGACGAGAGAAGTTGAAGGATGACGGGCGAGAGAGACTGTAGAAAGTTGAGGCGTTCTGACACTTCTATATAGAGTCACAGTGAGCGATATTATGACACCCTGATCGAAAAACTCGGTGCGAGGTGGCTGGAAGCTGCATGTCTCGGTTAAGTTCAGCCTCGCCCTGCTGGACCTATCAGGGCGATCTTGCATCCAGATAGCTTGCGAGGATGCCCATCTAGGAATACCAAGCTAGAAAACCAAGTTAGTACTCCTCGGTAGCCCCCAATGAGATACATTATCGTTCTAGAATAGCTTCCATGGCTTGCTTAGCCTGTTCTGGTTGAAGTGGTCCTATGGCTATGCTGCGAGGCTTTTGAGGGCGGTTCCCAGGGTAACCAGTGATTGACAACATCTTAGTTTCACAAATGTCTCGGAGTCGGAATTTTGAGTGATCGCTGCATTGTAGGAGGCCCCAAATGGGTGACTTGTGGCGTACAGTTCGTACTCTCCAGCTCCCTCATCTTGAAGCTGGAAGACGCAAAGTGTCCAAATGCGCTTATTGTTAAGACTATGCTCTAAACTACTATCTTCGCTTCAAATTGCATAGTAGTCCCTCCTGTTGTACAAACCAGATGTTCTTTGTACGCCACTCATGCTCAACGCTTGGAAGTGACAGCTCGAACCTTCTCAAGATCTCTGGAATAAGCTTGGCCATCTCCATAATCGCGATATGCCTGCCAATACAAGTGCGTGTTCCAGCGCCAAAGGCCAAGAATGACTGTTCCATCATCTTCAACTGATCTTCAGATGCGTCCAGCCATCGCTCGGGCTCAAACTGCTCGGGGTTGGGAAAGACCTCTGGGTCATGCTGAGTAACCCAAGCGTTTATTCCGACGATTGTTCCCTCGGGGATCAGCTTGTCGCATATTGTGGCACCGCCAGGAGGCACATGGCGCTCCAAAAGAAGGCCGACAGAGGGGTGAATTCTAAGGGCCTCCTTGAGCACAGCCTGCATATAGGGTAGATGGTTCGTAGACTCCTTGAACGAGACTGGTTGGCTGAGGAGTCCTGCCGTAGCAGCCTCGTCAATCTCCTTGACCAGCTTGCGCATCTTTTCTGGGTTCTTCATTAGATTATAGAATATAGCTCGCAGGGCAATAGCTGTTGTGTCGGATCCAGCAAAGACATTGGTGCTCAGGTGAACGACAATATCACGCGTTGACATCTTCTCTGGGTTGGCGAGCTTAACGGCGAACCATTTGCTGAGCATGTCTCCTCGGCGGTCGAGAGACTCGACGTTGAACTCTCCGTCCTTCTTCAACTTAGCGCTCTCGCTATTGTCGACGTTGCCAATCACCGCATTCACTGCCTTGAGCGTAAAAGTGAGGACCTTATTCCAGCCTTCCATTGAGGGGAAGAGGATCGGGAGAAGCGGGTTGCCCATCAAGAAGTTGTGCAAAACGGGAACCTGACCGATTGAACTGGCATAGACCTGGAATTGATCAGTAGAGCTCTTTTTAGCTGTGCGTGACTTACCAATAAATCTTCGATCGCTTGTATCATGCCATCTACATCTCCGCCTTTCTCGAGGAAGCCCAGCTTCTGGGCAAAGGTAATCTCGCCAACCACATCGAAGGTATAGAACTGAATCCATTCTCCAAAGTCGACAGCCTTCGATCCATCGGCATATGCGGAGAGCTTCTCAATCAGTAGGTTCGTGCATGAGTCCACAGCCGGTTCATTGGTTAATAGTGTCGTCAAGCTGAAGGCGTTGGCGACTGGCTTCTTCAGCTCGCGGTGATAGTCTTCGTCTCGAGTACCGAAAAGGTTGACCTCAACTTTCCCCTTCCAAGTGATGGATTGAATAGGGTAAAAAGCGGTCTATTTGCGATCAGTATGGGAAAGCAGTGGTTGGTTCTAGGTAGCCAACCTTGGTGTAGCCGGACTTGAGGCCATAGATCTTCTTGATCTCCCGAGGGTCTGATACTGAGACATGGTTGGGACCAATGCGAACAAGACGCCCATACTTCCGATGCAGGTTGATAGCTGTCTTATGAGCTTGTCCTCTTCGGACATCTGCGTAGCGCCAGAGTCCAGTATATGCTGCTAATGTTGGTCCAGGAAGACTTGTCAAGCCTCGGCGGAACTTGTTGCTAAGCAAGTGGAGGAAGACCCCCACAAACACCAGTAAAGAGACGTGTATAGGAGTGAAGGCGAGGGCAAAGACCCGAACCATCTCGGATGTATTAGCCATGCTGGCAGATGCAATACTGCGTCCACAAGTGAAAGCTGGGTCCTTGGTCTGGTCACAATAGGCTGCAATCAAAGACGGTTATTATACGAATCGGGCAATTCGATATGCACACAGAAAATCAGTCTTCCCGATGAAGCCCTCTCCAGAACTACATATACTTGCGGAAGCAACCGCGGAAGCGACCGCGGAGGAGCCCCGGGACTCTTGAGGTGGAGTGCATAAACCTAGATGCGGAGTAACTGCCGCCATAGAATGCCAGTAGATGCTTCGAGCACAATTGATTATATTGGCAAAATCGTGATTCGCTCTGATAACCGGAGACGAGGACGCAACGGAGGGGATCAAGGTTACATTGCCGAGATTTAACAGGGAGCAAGATACCCGTGAAGAGGGGTAATGGTTCCGAAACATGGCTTTTTAATCCGTGAGGTCGTGGCAACTGAGACACACAACTCGCATGCATTAGAGCCTGCCGTCAGCCCGGAGCACGTTGTTGGCGCACTCACGAGAGCCTGAAGCAGTAACTGCACTGTCATCGACTTGTTCTGTTCGCCAATCTGCTCGACAAACATGGCCAACAGCACCAAAGACGTGGCCTCGATGGCCGACCTCACGATCGACAATATCACCCCAAACGCCGTTGCAATAAGCTCCCGTTCGGGAAATAGGCGCCTCGACTATGTCATGGAGCGCCTCATCACGCATATCCATGATTTCGCGCGCGAGACGCGGCTGAGCACGGGGGAATAGAAAGCCGGCCTAGACTTTTTGGTCCAGGTCGGTCAGATCACCACGGATATGCGAAATATACGTGGACCAACATATGAGTTCGGCTCCATTGACCCGAGCAACCACTAATATTCAACAGGAGTCCATCTTGCTCTCAGATGTGCTAGGTCTGTCCCTCCTGGTCGACTCCATTGATCATCCCAAGCCCAAGGACTCGACTGAGGGGTCAGTCCTTGACCCGTTTCATACGCACGATGCACCCGAAGTACTCCACGGAGACATCATTTCCTCAGATGCCCAAGGCGAGCCGCTATTCTGTCTGTGCACAGTCAAGGATCGTCAAGGGAACCCTATTGAGGGCGTCAAAGTGGATATCTGGGAGACGGACAGCGTAGGCTTTTACGATGTCCAGCACTCTGATAGGTCTGAACCAGCTGGCCGTGCCATCTTGAGCACCGACTCGGATGGCAAATTCTGGTTCAAGGCTATCGTGCCTATGAGCTACCCTATCCCTAGCGACGGGCCGGTCGGGAAGCTGTTGACGAGGCTCAATCGTCACTATTGGAGACCAGCTCACATGCATTTCATGTTTGATAAACCGGGCTGGGATCACCTTATAACGCACGTAATCTATACAACCTCATCCCTGGCTACAGAAATACTGACTCGAGAGATAGCGCCTTGTATATCGACCCCGATCCGTATCTGACATCAGATGCTGTGTTTGGAGTCAAGTCAAGCCTGATCGTGAAGCTGAGAGAGGTATCAGAAGAGTTAGCTACGCAGTATAATATCCCCCAGGGCATGAAGCTATTGACTTATGACTTTGTCCTCATCACATCCGATGAGTCGACGGAGCTGCGAGATGAGAACGCGATTAAAGCTCTTGCAGAGATATTTCCAGATCGACAGTGCACCCTCCTAGATCATTTGCCCGTACCTAGCCTCGATTAAACAACTTTAGATTACCTATATAGATAAAATGCCCGATCGCACTCATTTTCCAAGACCCATCAAGACCCAGAGTGTGACACAGCCATGTTGTCATTGCGACCATACCCAGTGATCCCAGTAGATATACCTCGTCACCCATGTTCCTGCTATGGCTTAAATTCTGTGGCTTTCTACGCGATGCATTCAAGCAATTGTATATCAGCTCAATCAAAAGTGTAGATGTTCAAACACTGAATGGCTGGTTTGGGGCTTTGGGAAACACCTACGAGTAGGTACGAGCACGTAGCTCTTCGTAATGCGTTGAGGCATTTGAAATCGCGTTAAGCTCTGGCATAAGCTTTCCGTCCCCTCTATTGTCAATTTTGTACTTATTGAAAAGGAGTGATCAATTCATGCTATGTACCCATCACCAACTTGCCCGAAATATGCGCCCTTCACGATTGCTGAGCGCCAGCCGCCGTAGCCTGAGCATGGCCGTCAATGTCAGTATCATCGATCCAGTTACCGTGGATCCCCATTCGAAGACGAATCGGCAGTCTGCAAATTGCCACGTGCTTTGACAAGTCCCTGGTGTCGAGGATGACCAGCTCGCTCAGCATCTCGGCGTAGTTCATGGTGAGTCCAATGAGGTAGCCGTCGCCTTCGGGTGCATCAAGGTAGCGGGGAATAAAGACGGGCTCTTGGTAGAGTCGATAGTCTCCGTTCCAATACTGATCAACCTTTCCAGTCTCTAGGTCCACCCTGTACACACTGTTGAAGGGCGGGAAGCCACCTTGCACTTTGGTTAGCTCATAAGCCGAGGCCATGACTCGAACAGCGACTCTTACCTCCGATTCTCTTGGAAACCAGGCTCCAGTCAGTCTTTCCCTCGGCTGGATCCTGCATAGCCCCAAAGATGTACCTGCTCTTGTGGCACATATACCGATCATCCACACGGATCATCTCGTTATCGTTCTCAACAATGATTTCAGGCTTCACCTCGAGGTTGTCGGACTTGGGGTCAATGATCCAGCGAGCCAGCTGCGAAGGCTTAGAGCCGAGCGGAGGAGCGTTTCCGTCCTTGTCAGGGAAGAAGCCGAAGACGTTACCTTGAGCGTGGCTCATGAACAGGTGGATCTTTCCATCCTCCTCCCATGCGTTGGCAACATGTCCGTTATAGGCATTATCGCCGTAGAACCACTATTTAAGAAATATGAGCACCTTATGAGAAGCCGGGGTAAGCTGGCCACTTACCTTGACGTCGCTCGCCTTTGCGCCCCGTCTGGGAAGGACACCGATGTAGTAGGGTCGCTCAGGGTGCCACTGCCAGTGGTTCCCGCCCGCCTTGAGAACCTCGAGGTCATCAAGATGCATTGGATGAATTGGGAACAGAACCTTTGCCTTGTTAGCAGAGGTAGAGCTGACTGGACGGTTATGTGCTCACCCAGTTTTCGGTCGCTGCCATCTCATGTTGAAAACCACAAACCGGAGCTTCAAACCAGACCTTCTCCGTCATGACTCCGTGTTGGTTGAAGGATCCATAGAGAACGTCTTTGGTACCGACACCCTTGGCCTCGTAGCCGAAGCAGAGCAGCTCTCGAGTGACAGCATCATACTTGGGATGGGCGGTAAATGTCTCACTGTCCCACTGCCCCTCAAAGTCATACACGCCATGCGTGCCCAGGGACTTTGGGTCCATGGCGTAAGGAGGGCCATCTTCCTTAAGAGCGAGGAGCTTGTCGCGCCAAGGAAAGATGGTGGTGTTGGCAACTGTGCGGATGCGATAGTCGAGAGCGTCAGTGAAAGGGTTTCGGTATTTGCCTGTGGGAGTCAGTGGCTTATTAGAGCATGGGCTTTGAACATGTAGTTACCAAGAAACGTTCGTCGATGTTCTCGCTCTAGCTTCAGCTTCTCCGTCTCGACATACTTTTGCTTGAAGTCGATGTGGCCATCCTTGATTCGGAATGAAGAGACCACGCCGTCACCATTAATCCACTAGAAGGATGTTAGTAACACTATGACTTGGGGGACCTTGATATTTATACGCACAATGTCGTCTTTGATGAACGGCGGGAAAGCTGGATCAGGCATGATCCTGTAAAAGGTTCCAGAGATCTCCTTGGGAATCTCGCCTTCTACTTCGAGGTTGAAAATCTCGCCCTCAATTCGAACGGGCCTTTGAAAGTCGGACAGAGCAGGCCCGACCTCTTCGGGGTTGAAGGCAGTTGGGACTGGGGGGTACTTCGGCTGGCCGTCATGTTTGATGCCATTGATGATTGAGAGGACCTCCATTGGACTTGTAAGAAGTGGCAAAGGGAATAAGATCTCTATACTCTTGAGTTGAAGAAAGTTAAGCTTGTTCGCTGCGACTATTGAGAAACATGTTGATGTTAAAAGGACATATATGTAGACGCACTTGTATCAAGCCGAGCTCAGCTGGAAACACCATTCAGCCTGAACACCATAATCTTTGCATCTTAACATTGAAACATAGAAACAACAGTTCCGTTCATTCCTGGGAAAGAGTCCGCGGAGCGTAACAAAGGAACATCCCGTCGTGTCTGTGGTCTGCATCTGCATATATGGTCGGAAGCTTCCGCGGAACTTGACATGGTGTATGGGAGTAAAGCTAACGGCGATAGCGGCGGATCTAGATGCGGAAAGGGGTCGGATTCTCGCTTCCTGGACCCTGTCATCTACCTACAGTAGCCGCCTTGGACTCGGCCGATTAACATGATGATCATCGAGGCTCCAATGCATGGCCATTTACGTTGATCAATACCAGGTCATGGTCATGTTGACGGCCCGCGGATTAAACCCGGCGTACTCACGTTTTAAACCCGAGCATCGTCTGCTTGTTCCAGCACCAGAGCTGGCTGTAGTCTCTTCTAGTAGCATGATATCCAGACACTCGGCCATGTGGCGCCCATCCCTCAAAGTCCGGGGCCCCGGATTCTCTGACCCCAGTTCGCTCGGGCCCCTTGAAAGATGCCTCAGATGAACCAATGAGAGCCCCTGAAGCCATTCCAAATCTCCATCAATGAGCGTCCAATTGTCATCTACCCGCTCTCGATTGGCTGTAGGTTTGCCGGCGGGACTGCCGACCGAGTGGGGTATGGCTGAATTGCGATGAACCGATCGGGGAGGTGTGTCCTGATTCTTGCATGGATGGGGCAGTTGGAGGTTATTCTGATATGGGGGTGAGGCCTGAATTGAGCATGCTGTCTCTCAACCAAGGTCAAGTCCATTCACCCTACACTGCCTCGGCTTGAATGGCTTCGAGTTGTCGATGAGTCCGCCACAAAGATATTTATGCACCTTTATCGTTAAAAGCGTAAATGTCTCGAGTCCGCAGACGCGCTAGACCAAAGGAGATTTGGCTGCGTTATTTGCGGGGTAGCAAGGGTGACCTTTCACCCTTTTACCTTTCCAGTTTCACTGAAACTCATGATACAAGCTCGAATTACGCTGGACCCTGCCTAGACAACGCCAGAATCATGCCACGAGAGAAGAGAACCTCCCCGGAGTCGGGAGAGGCGCGTCCAACCCGTAAGAGGGAGAAGTACACGCGCATCGCCTGGTCAGTCCTTTGTTTGCCCTGACTCGACATGGCCTGACCTGATATAGCGAGACGTGCAAGACACGCAAGGTCAAGTGCAGCGGACAGCTGCCATGCAGTCGCTGTATAGAACTCAAAACCGAATGTAGATATCACGAGTATCCGCCTCTGGCCAATGCCCCCAGTGAGAATTCGGCCTTGCCTGTTCAGACTGCCAAGAGACGGCGTCTGTCCAATATGAGCAACCCAGATCTCAGCCAGTTGCTCCTCACCATGAGGAAGGTCTGTGATGACATTGAAGCATCGGCATCTCAATATGACCTTGCTTCCATTCCACATTCCTCCCTCAAAAGAACCAAGCGCCACGTGGTCAACGGCCGTCCCAAGGTCGTCAACCCCAACCCAAACTACATTCACTCATTGAACTTAGCCCGCAAGATTCTTGAGCAGAAGGGATTGCTGGATGCCCCGAAGGATCGATCACGCCACCAGAAGCAGGCAGCGTCTAACGGGACCGCTGTCATCACTCCAGCCGCCGATGTGCTACGGGCAGCCAAACCAATCCTCCAAGTCGGTCATGAAAAAGCTCTTCACTATCTCGCCGTCTTCAAAGACCACATCTATCCTGCTTACCCGTGTATCAGTCTGAATGTTGCTGCAGAGAGGACAAATGCTCTTTTCAAGGCAGGGACCCCGCCCAGTGGTGCCCAGTCTCAGGACATGGGTCTCGATCTCATAGATGTTGAGGTTATGAAGGTGACTTTGGCGATATCCATGATTGTGGCGGGAGATACAGACAATGCTCTCTGCCGTGACCTGCCGTCTCAACTGCTATGGAATGTTGATGGGAATATGAACGAAGAACGAGCACAAGTCGAGGACGTTATCATAGCTTCCTTGCTGGTGAGCTGCCCTGCAAGACGCACTTCACTTTTCCTCTGACCCCAGTATAGGCGATATACAACATCCTCCAGAACCAGCCCCTCAAGGCATGGCGCATGATTGGCCTCGCAGGAAGGGCATGCCTTGAGCTAGGGATGCACAAGGAAAAGCCATTTGACGCCTCCAACCAGACGTCCACCATCAACTTCCGCAAAGTCATATTCTCGTGTGTCTATGACCTTGATAAGCGATGTAGTTTCTTTGCCAACCTTCCCTGGGCTCTACACGACAAGGACATCGATGTAGACGTTCTAACATTGGTATGGCAAGCCTTTACTTGCTTTGATCATCTTAGCCGACGTACCATGCTGACAAACTTCCAGGATGACCGCCATCCCTACCTATCAGCCATGCTGGCGTTGAATCGTGTGCATACAGAAATCATCAGGTTCAACGCGGCAGTTCCACCGAGCAGCAACAAGGAGATGGACGAACAGACTGAGATATTCGATTATCGCATTCAAAGACTCGTCGAAAACATCTTTGCCAAAGGACTCTTCTCTCCACAGGCAACGACAGTTCCTCCCCCAGACGTCCAGAACGTCATGTCGTCCACCTTGCAGCTTCGTGCCAACCACATCAGGATATTGGCCTACATGCGATATTTGAGCTCACCTGACGATTCCGCATACAAGAGCCAGCCCCTTCATCTGCTCATTTCTCTGGCAATGGCGTCAGCGGACCTCTGTTTGGGTATACCACCCGCAAGTCCTCTTTGGCAACCCTTACTCGACAGATTATTGATGGCCTCGGTGTCTTGCATGTTCCTGGCTGTGTCTCAGAACCCATACAAGTACGGACCTCTCTGTCGCAAGGCATTTCACACAGCCATCGATAGCTTGATTGAGGCTTCTTACAAACTTACCGAGTCCGAGTCTGAGGTTTGGTGCTCTCTTGATGATCTGCGAAGCCTTGGGAGGAAGATACAAATGCCTCCGCTGGACGAACCACCGGCGACTGAGACGCCTTCTAGTGATTGCTTCTCGTCAAATATTCTTGGTGGCGAATTACACTTCTCGGTGGAGGAGCTTGCGCAGCTCTGTGATACCACAAATCAAGATCCACTGACTGGACTCTGGGACACGACTTCGCTTTGGGATAACCACTTCAACGAGTTTGAACTGGTTTAATAATTACTATATATAACAGCTCCAGCCTTACTCAGACATGGGCCTTGAGAAACGCCAGAGCCTGCCCGATGAAGACTGAAGTCTGGTCGCCTGGCACGAGCCTTGCGTCGAACCCATGACCTCCACCTTCAACAAGGACCAACTCAGACTCTACATCATTGGACTTGAGTTCTTCATATGCCCTCTGCGAGAACTTGGCATCCACCAGAGTATCCGCTGTGCCATGTACGAAGTAGGTTGGGGGGAAATCTTTGTCCGAGAACAAAGATGCCGGGTCGACGCGACCAAAGTTGCCGTCGGAGACGACCGTTTTCATGTGCTTCCCGGCTTTGATGGCACTAAACATCCAAGCAATGCGGTAGTTGCTGAAGTCAGGGCCATTGGGGCCCATCGGCGAAGGGCCGCTGGTTGGCGGTGGCATATCTTTATAGACCTGGTCTACAAACTCTTGTTCGAAGACCGGGCCCTTGATAGGGGAAGCAGTGTGATAAAAGGCGTCTTGTAGGTACTTCATTCCGAAGAGGTCAAGGATGGCCTTTGGTCGGTTGGGAAGGCCAGCCTGCCCATCCATGTATCAGCACATATTTTCGAGATATCAGATCATAGGAATAGGAATGTGAAGTCGGAACATACCGTCAGAAGCGCCAGGGTTGCTCCGCACGAGTGCCCAAGCACGACAATCCTTGTGCCGTCAGCATCAACTCCCTCTTTCTTCAGCAGACCCGGCAGCGTAAGTCGGACCCATTCATAAGCATCGAGGGAGTCTGTGACAGGTCCGCCATAGACGCTGATGGTGGGACAGAGGCGATAGTTGGTCGAAACCACAATGAAGCCGAGTTCAAGCAGCTGATCTCTATGGTACCGCGGGAGGAGCGCCTTGGACCCAACCGTGAAGTTGCCGCCGTGAAAGTACAAGGCTGGTTGATCAGTAGAGGTTGGCAGAAGAGTGAAGCTTCAGACCTACCTATTGGAGTCTTTTCGGCGCTTTGTACCTTGCTGAAGTAGACATCTGCCTGAATTGAAACCCCGGCGTCACGCTTGAAGGTGTACTCTTTCTGCTCCATTGTTGTGTCGTCCAGGTCAAATATGGTGAGTGTATGATGATGTGACATATAGAATAGCTACTATGATTAATGGAAAAGAGGGAATATATCGATCAAAAAGTCTAGAGGGGCTCAGGGAAGATAATTGGCATTCCGGAAATCCCGCCTTGAACTCCGCGGAACTGTCCAGGACTTGATTCCGAAGACGGACGATTGTGGGTCTGACTTGGACGTAACATTCATTGTTTGTTTGGATGTGCTTGATGGCAGTCAAGATGCTGCTTGGTCTCATCTCGTTCTATAAGGACAATGGTGGACATGTAGCAGCACGGTCGCCGTGTCAAAGATGTACGAGCAACAGGTATCGAAGATTACTTCAAGTTCCAATGCTACTAGAATAAGAGTTCAGTTCCATTATCCGCACATCCTCGCTTCAACTGCGCTTCCCTTAGTATAGCATTCTCTTTGTACATGGCCACTGTGATAACCACAACATTTCCAAGCTAGCTTCGCATCTTGAGCCGGATCCCCATGTTATCAATCTCGGCAAACCAAGAAGACCGAACTTCCCACGCCTTGTCTGGATTCACAAGTTCAACATCATAGCGAGACAAAAGCTGAGCAGTAAATTTATAGAGCTCAAACGTTGCCAAATTTCGACCTATGCATGTCCGGGAGCCATAGCCAAACTGGCCCATTAGCAGTGACTCTAAACGTGTTATCAAGAGCATGAACTTACTGTTGCGAGATGTCTGTCCATTTCCTTGATCCTCTCCAACGAGTTCCCTTCGCCCTCGATCCATCGCTCGGGTCGCCACTCATCAGCGTCCTCCCCAAAGATGGCCTGGCATCTGTTCTGCGCCAAGGGACTCATGGAGACTGTAGCAGAGGGGCCGACATAGTAACCCTCAATGTCAATGCCTTCAGTTGGTGCCTTTCTAGGTAGCTGGTAGACGATGCTGGGGTGTATTCGGGAACCTTCCTTGATGCACGCGCTCAAGAATGGGAGGTCCTTGATGTCGTTGTACCCCAAGGGCTTGTTGCTTCCCGTGGAGATGCCAGCTGTCACCCTGGCAGCGTCTATCTCGGCTTTGAGACGCTGATAGCGTGCAGAGTCCTTCAGGAGAGGGCCAAGAACGGCCTTGATGGCAGCTGAAGTGGTGTCCGCCCCAGCAGCGAGGAGGTTTCCAACCTCGGCCATGATCTCTGGGATTGTGACAGCATCGCCCTTGGGCCCTTTCATGGCCAAAAAGTGGTCAAGCATATCGCCTTGACAATTCTCTCTCGGGCCCTCCTTCATTCGTTGAATAACCTTGTCTACCGAGAAGCGCTGGAACGCACGAGCGTAATCGGCGATACGAAGTCCAAGCAGCGGTGCGATGAAGGCTGTGACCGGGTTCGCAATCCAGGCGCTTTGGCCGGGGAGATACCCAATGTTTGAAACCCAGTAGAAGGCGCCGTGGATGCACGAGATAAAGTCCCTCTTATCCTGTCCATCCCGGACGAAGCCCATTGGTTCGCTGAGACAGAGAGTGCCCACGACATCGTAGGTAAAGTACGACGCCCATATACTCAGGTTGATAGGTTGTCCGCACTTGGCAAACTCGTCGAACCTCTGCCAGAGAGAGTCCAGGACGACCTGGATCTTTGGTTCCATGGAAACCACCGAGGACATGGTGTAAGTCCCAGAGACTCGCTTTCGTAGGAAGCCATGTTGTTTGGGGTCTGTAGCTCCGAAGAACTTGAAGGTATTAGCGACTTATCACAGAAGTCTTGAGTGTAGTAAATATACAGAGATAGCCGTGTTCTTCTTTGATCGTTTGCCTCCCAAGGCCTTCCATGTATCGTACCAGTCCGTCTGTGAATCGTATTAGCAAACTACATTCTCCCACGCATTGTAGAAGCCTTTACTTACCTTGGGAGTTCCCTTTGTGTAGCTATAAATTGTCTTCATCAGATCTGGGCTCACGATGCTGACTTCGTTTGGTGAAATTCTGACAACCGGGCCATACTGGCGATGGAGCCGAAGAATGTCAAAATGCCATTGTCCCTTGAAGTAGCGGCTAGACCTCCACAGCTCAGTGACCTTGGCTAAGCGAGGGCCCGGGACTTTGCTGAGAGGATGGAGATAAACTGAACGCAGAGCTTCGACAGCCACTACCAGCAAGACAAGGCCCACGACGCAGTGAACGAGCGAGACTTGAAGATGCGGCGAAGCCAGCTGAAGGAACTCGGCGGTCTTGGCCATGGTGAACTTGGATGCGCTTTGCCTGTCTATCTGAGGACTCGGTCAGACGACAGTCTTAAGAAGTCGACGACACATTCCAAGGTGGGTCAAGGGAGCTGCATATTCGAGACCCATATCGATCTCTCTTCCCCTCGATTCTGTCTGCCACTGACGTCAACCTACTGCTAGTCCTGGGCGGGGGAGATGCCATAGGGCCGACAGTTATCTCGCCTATTCCGCGGTCTCTTCCGCGGGTTGGCCCGATGGATGGGTGATATTGAGACGTTGACTTGTAATTGAGGGATAGCTGCATATCCGGAACCATGTATTTCTCATGTTGGTTCCGGAAAGGATATCCTCAAGCTGCATGGTAAGGCATCTGCGGGACGCCATCCTGGTCTTGGGTTGGGTAACAGTGGCTAGCTCTGGGTCTAGAACGAGAGGCACATAAACGACGTAATCTAATGTGGTAGCCTTAGTCTGGTAACCAGCTCACTGGGAAACCGGCGGTGCAAGGCCTCCACGCTATGACCTGTGTAAGGGCCCACACAGCACAAGTTGTCTACTGGAGTGATTCAATCGTCAGGAACGAATCTTCTAAGACTCTGAGCCTTGATAATCTCGTCTTTTTCACGAGGTAGTTGGAATTCGGTCCAGTGAGAGAGTCAACGGCATGATAGGGCGAAGGTTGCCTCAGGAGTCAGACAGCCAGTCCGCAATCCCAGACATAACGCAAACACATTCATATGGCACGCAACCACCGGTTTCTTTTAATAGTCTGTGAAAATTTAGAAAGAGAATACACAGCATATAGGGGCCAACAGCGAAAATCTCGTGCATTCAGGAATCTATAAAGTTGCCCGCCCTCATGTTGAATGATAGGACGTGCTGAGGCTACTTATCAAGAGGAACAATCGGAACAATTAGATGAGAGTCAAACTCTCCGCCCACATGGATCGTATGCTTCCCCTTGTTGAGGTTTTCAGGCTTAGCATCGACGTGATGGATGAACTCAATCAGCTGGTCCAAGTGGCCTTGGACTCGCAACACGAGGCCTTCACCAGCTTCAAAATGGATGCCAGCTGGCCAAATACCAATCTCTACAGGCACGATGGTCCCAGGAGGAATCTTCTGTTCACGAGTGTGGGGGTGCCAGGGGACCATGTCGGTTGAACGAACTGGGTCTTGCTCACGGTGAGAAGCTCGAAGCACCCCACTGGGGCCAAGGTACTGTTTCGAGGTCAGCTATTGTCATGAAGTTGAGCCGTCGGTGGCTCACCTTGATCGTGTTTGAGCTTGGAACATCATCTTGGTTGTCGACATTCTCAGGGAGAACCTCCCAAGGCACATTGATGTGCTCCAGCAGTTTGCCGTCCTTGTTGATCTTCCGCAGAGAGAGGAAAATGTCCAAGTCATCGGTTTCGTTGCATGAAACCCAGAGTTTGGCCTTGCTGTAGCCAAGAATAGTCGTCGGCTTGTCAAAGACGCGCACAAACTCGACCGGCTTGGCAGAAAGGCTATCTGCCTGGTACGACAGCGACCCAGCCTGAGACGGGGAGCTGCTTAGTTGGTTGGATGTTGTTAGGTACAGTTTATTATAAGTAGTGCTCTGTGGAGGGTACTCAGAGAATGGCTGGTTGACGAATGGTTTCTGCAAATACGCGTCAGCTCTTGCATGTTCACACTTGTTTGTTGCTAGACATACTGGTCCATTTCGATCCCCGTACGTCAAAACCGAGACTCGCACGCGGGGAGTCTTTTCCCAGCCATTGTCAACTCCCTTGAGGTAGCGATCAAAGAACTTTTGCAAGTCATCGTTGGCTTCCTTGGTGTAGAGATCGAACCACTCTTGAGTCGGGTGAATGCGGAGCCACTTGTCCTTTGACTTGGCCGTTTTGAAACCACGAATGCTGCCGGGGACGTGAATCCCCGAGCAATAGCTCCCGAGCGAGTAAATGGGGATCTCAATGACACTGGTGTCAATAACCTTGTCTTCCCAGAATGGGTTCATCAGCGGCCACTCATCCAGTGCTCGAGCAAGGTCCTCTCGCTTCTGGCGACCTCTGATGACCTTATTGAAGACGAAGCCGACAAAATCTCGCTTGGGTACACCTCCACGACATACTACGTCGCGGTACTTATCAGTGAAGCCCTCCCAAGGCGCAATGCACTTCAGAGACGGGGGCTTCTGAACTGCAGCACTCCACTGCGTGGTGGCGAGCCACGAGTTACCAGCCATGGTCACACCGCCGGTGCACCAATCAAGGGCGGCAACATGTTCACAGATATCGTAGGCATCAACCCCTGTTGAGTCAGCATACGTGGCAGGTGTTTGTGGGTATGTTGGCTTACCAGGCTGGGTGCCTTCGATGTAAAGGTTACCCTCGGATTCCCATGACCCTCGAATGTCAACATTGATGACGGCATAGCCTCGGGGAGCCCATTCTGCAGGATCCACACTGGGCGATTCTGTTAGCACAAAATCATCACCTTCGTGGCGTGTACTTACGACTCAAACTTCTCCAGGCCGGATGTTGCATCGTGTCTGATGCCAAGTCGAAAGGGACAATTGTCGTAAACATAGAAGCCTAGTAAATTCAGTGATGGATATTCGTGCTACAACAAAGGACATGCTCACCGTGACCTCCCTTGCCGTATGGGCTCAATGCCAATATGGCAGGGACCTTTTCTTCCGTGACGGGACGGAAAATATCACAGTAGATCTTGCATTCCCCTCATCAGATACACGTTCAATAGGACTAGAATACCTTTACCAACCTTGACACCGTCTCTGAGTGGAATCGAGATATTTTCGTCGTACAAGATGTCACAAGGAAGGGCTCGCTTCTCCTTGGAGAGCTGCCAACCTTTGGGCAGCACTTCTGTTCGCCGAGATTGTTTGTTATAAGGTGCCATACTGGACGTATCCTCGGGCCGAATTGTGTCGATCCAAGGGATCTCACAGCCACCGATAGATAGAGGAGCCGCCATGACGCAAGAGATGGTACGCAAGTTGGAGTTGATGGTTTTGCAATTACTTGGGTTCCTCAAAGACACTTGTGTCAGCATTGATCAGTAGGACTAAATCACATCTTTATTAATGGTTGATCGTTTCTAAGCATATTCTATGTCGGAATCGGTCCGCGGAACTCCTCAAAACGTATTCCGTAACAGTGAAAGATGGGTGGCGGATTTGAGGGAAAGCAAGCAACCCAGAAATGGGTAAATAGGGCAACTGACGCTTTGGAGCAACGCTGATAGAAGTAACCGACCTGCCCTGGGTGAGACCAAGGATAAGAATATTATTGCTAGTGGTTTGCTAAGATATAGTTCTAATTCGAACAGTGTTGTACCGTGTTTCAAACTCCCAAGGTAATGAATGGTACAAAGTTTACCGGCCTTGTGAGTGCCAAATGTGCCTCCTCTGAGTGGGAGAGCCAGATGTACGGAACAAAACAGTCCATGGCATGAACTGGCGTTTGGCAACTTGAACTGCTCTCACAATAACATCTTTCAATTCCGAAAAGCCTCTTCGGTGCACCATCTGTCTCCAAGACGCGCCGTGATAATTGCCGAACCCCTCGTATTCGGAACCCCCGCGGAAGGCGGACGATCGGCCAGGGCTGGCATTCAACCAATTTCAACAAGTAAATACACCCAAAGAAACCAGAAGAATCCCTATAACGACAGAGATATAATGAATCAGTCAAAGGTACCCGACCGCACAGGCCTCTACACGGCAGCATTCGCCTTCTTCGAGGCGTTGTGGGATGCCGGTGTTACCCACTGTTTTTGCAACCTCGGGTCTGATCATCCGAGCATTCTCGAGGCCATCGTCCATGGAAAGACGAAGCGAAATGGGCAATTTCCAAGGATCATAACATGTCCTAGCGAGGTAAACTACCGCCTTTTACCCATTTGAAGCCGCCGTTCCTCACGCTCATAGATGGTCGCCATGTCCATGGCAGATGGCTTCGCTCGAGTGACCGGCAAACCTCAGGCAGTCATCGTGCATGTAGATGTTGGGACTCAAGCCCTCGGCTGTGCTGTTCACAACGCATCTGTCGGGAGGGTTCCCATACTTGTCTTTGCTGGCCTGTCACCTTTCACCATCGAAGGAGAGCTGAAGGGATCACGAACCGAGTACATCCAGTGGCTTCAGGATGTTCACAACCAAAAGGCTATTGTCGAGCAGTACTGTCGCTACTCAGCTGAGGTGCGAACCGGAGTCAATATCAAGGTGAGAGGATCATACCAGATTCAAGCTAGAGCCCGTCTAATTCCTCTTTAGCAAATGGTCAACCGAGCACTCAGCTTCGCGACCAGTGATCCCAAAGGACCTGTTTACCTGGCTGCTGCCCGAGAGATTTTGGAAGCGGATCTTGAGCCTTATGAGATCGATCAAAGCTTCTGGAGCCCCATCGACCGCATTCCGTTGAGCCAGGGCGCTGTTAAAGCCATCGCTACTGCGCTTGCCCAAGCCGAGAGTCCGCTTATCGTGACAGGTCATTCAGGAAAGGATCTAAATTCTCCGGGAGAACTCGTCAAGTTGGCCAACGCCATCAAAGGTCTCCGAGTCTTTGATGCCGGCGGAAGCGACATGTGCTTTCCAGGTATCTCCCCAGATGCATGCAGAGCCGCGATGGATTGCTGACTCTGCGCTAGCTGACCATCCTGGCTGGCTCGGCTGCAGCTACGGCGGTGATGACAGTATTCGCACCGCGGATGTGATTCTTGTTCTCGACTGTGACGTTCCTTGGATACCTACCCGTTGCAAGCCGAGACCCGACGCCAAGGTATTTCACGTTGACGTGGACCCCTTGAAGCAGAACATGCCCGTCTTCTACATCAATGCCCAGCATCGATACCGGGCGGATTCATACCTGGCACTGACTCAACTCAATGAGTACATTGGCCAAGACGCTGATATCAAGGCTCGGCTTTCATCGGATGAATACAATCATCGCTGGAGCCGCCTACAAGCCTCTTACAATACTCGCTTGGAGAGGATTACAAGTGCCGCCAAGCCAGCTCCTGATGGATTGTTTGGTACTGCACACTTGATCAGCGAGCTACGCAAAGTCGTCCCAGATGACACAGTCTTTGTTGTCGAGGCAATTACCAACACACCAATTGTGGCTGATCAGATACAGGCCAAGATCCCTGGCTCTTGGCTCAACTCTGGAGGGGGAGGACTCGGTTGGAGTGG
This sequence comes from Fusarium neocosmosporiellum, assembly GCA_006518225.1. NCBI lineage: Eukaryota > Fungi > Ascomycota > Sordariomycetes > Hypocreales > Nectriaceae > Fusarium > Fusarium neocosmosporiellum. The sequence continues at coordinate 44,041 of SSHR01000152.1, read as the reverse complement.
AGGTGCAGTATGTGATATCGACTGTACTGAAGTTGCTCTCTCGCATCTGCTAACGTCAATGTTCCCAGGCACTCGGAGTCAAGCTAGCATCTGATCATCTTGGGGCTAACAAGTTTGTCTGCCAAATCGTGGGTGATGGGACATATCTCTTCTCGTTCCCAGGGTCTGTATACTGGATCGCCAAGCAGTATGACGTTGCTGTACTCACCATTGTGCTGAACAACAAAGGCTGGAACGCGCCGAGGAACTCACTTCTCCTCGTCCGACCAGACGGGCCCGCGTCCAAGGCCACGAACGAAGAGATCAGCATCAGCTTTTCTCCCACTCCTGATTATACTGGAATTGCCAAAGCAGCGGGGCAGGGCTGTGTTGGGGCGTTTGGGGCGAGCACGGCAGAGGAGCTTGCTCCAGAGTTGGCCAAGGCGGTTGCATTTGTGTCTGCTGGCGTGTCTGCCGTTTTTGATGCGCGTATAAACAGTTCCTGGGATGGAAGTTGGTAGATATATCAACTAGGTATTAGCAAATAGCACCAAACAATCGAGTTTAGGTCATGAACGGCCGTCTCCCAGTTGCCATAGCTGATTCCCGAGTTGACTGCCGTGTAGCTAGTTGAGATGGATGCATTCACCAAGGAGGTCAAACTAAGAGAGTTGTATAGGGTACTACATAATTAATTCGTCATGTTTAATAATGCCAAATAGTATCCCGGGTCACAAGGTGACTGATATGTTGTCATACAGTAACTATGATTCCAATGCATGCTACTTTGGCACAAGACAGACCTAGCACTTCCGCTTTCCACTTACTATAGCTTTGCAAAGTCGGGATCAATATGCCAGCTCCGGTCAAAAACACACTTGGGATCGTATTTGGCCTTGGAGAGATACAATCAGCACATGACCACAAATCGATATGTAACGACAGACCTTGACGCGTTGGAGTCTAGGTAGGCTCGAACCCCAGAGATCTTCAACTTTTCGATCAAACATGCAACCATTGACGTGAAGTCCTAGGTCAGTGCCGCTGTGCTGCTTCTGCTGCTGACGGATATGGGCGGACAAGTTACCAACCCACTTGAGGGAAGTCTCATCACCTTCCTCATTGTTATGTCTTACAGTAGTGTTAGTGAGTAATCCGGATGAACACAAACGAGTCACTTACTCCTCACTGATCAAGCACATGTGATACACGGGCTCCTTCACCGGAACGCAACTCAGCTCCTGCTCGACGTGTTAGCGATCGACTGGAGTCAAGATATGGGCGTGAAACTCACTGGGCGACGTCGCTTGGTGCCGTGAAGTTCAAATATGACCTTGGTGGCTGATGAGTCAGGGTTCGCCTCTGTGTAGTCCAGCCAGCGTTCCCAGACATTTTGTACCAATCCCGGGGCAATGGCGGTGATGGGTACTCCTGCAGTAGCAATCCGGCGAGGGCCGCCCATCATGAGGTCATCCAAAACATGGCTGATTTCAACCAGCGATGGGCAGTCGGTGACATGGTCAAAAATGAGGTTCAAACCCCCAAAGAGAGAGTTGAAGAGTTGGGTGTGTCGACTGACAGCGCCTACGCCCGTGATGTTGACCACTATCATTGGCTTTGAAAGTCAGAACGGAGTCACGATGACGGGACGGAGCAACGCACAATATTCTCGGGCAATTTCCGGAGGAAGGTCAAAAAGACAAGCATGCCAGCGTTCCAACCCTGTTTGCTGTGGATAAAGTCCTGTAAATTGTTAACTACCGAGTCTAGAAACAACTTGGGCTACATACCTCGAATCTAGGGATGAGAGTCGACAAGTTGTCACTTGCGATTCCAACAGAGCGAAAGTAGTATGGCCCCTAGGGCAAGAAAGCCTAATGAGTATAGAACTTTTTGACTTGAAGTCTCGTATGGCTTACCTGCTCTGGGAACGTCCTGAGAGTAAACTCTGCGACAACTCCAAAGTGTGAGGTTCTGCTTGATGAAACGTGAGCCCTTGTGAAACTTTCGAAACCATTGAGGGGTGTACCATACCTTTGATGGCCCAAAAGAGATCATCATTTTCCTTTTCGTTGGCGATGACGATGCGACCATCAGCGAGTACGACCTTGAGGGCCAACACATTATCACAAGCTAACAGTGCGGGTTAGCCATGAATACACAAGCATTAGATATGAAGAATACACCCACCCATGCCAAACTTGTGAGTCAACGGCCCAAAGCCACCTATCGATGTCCAAGATTAGCCGTCATCAGAAAGCGGATATCAAGAACGCCTTGCCTCCAGTCAGATGGCCTCCAACGCCTACGTCATGCACACCTCCACTAACACATGCAAGACCTTCATCTCTCAGGGCCGAGTAGACATCTTCCCAGACGCAGCCTCCAGAAACGTGAACCTGGTCGTTGGCCTTGTCAATCCTGACGTATTTGAAGTCTGTCAAGTCAATCACCAGGCCGTCCTCGACACTGTTGGAGCCCGAAGCATGATGGCCGCCGCACTTGGTGGCAATCTTCAAATTGTACCTGCAAAGTCAGAACTGGTGTTCGATATCACGTTTCATGAGACTGACTTTGTAGCAAAGATAACGGCGGTGGATATATCCTGTGCGGACTTGGGGAAGGCGATGAGCTTGGCTTTTCGCTCACTGATGGCCGAGAATCGATGAGAAGCAGCAGTAAACTCGGGCGAGCTTTGGTCGAGAACTCGACCAGTGAAACCTTCTTGTTGTAACTTGATTGACAACATTATTGGCCTGCAAGTCCTTGTTTGTAATGCATTAACTCAGGAATGGTAGATTGAGATTGACTAGGTAGAGGGTAGGTAGAGTGGATCTCACACCAAAGAGAGGACGAGGCAAATCATCAACATTAAAGACACACTTATAACAGAGTAGCATCAATGACATGTCCTATACTGCACTTGATTTACGGTACGGCTATGCAAAGCAGTTGGTTGAAATGCGGGGCCGCGGAACAGGTGGAAGCTTCCGAAGTAGTTCCCAACACCCAAGCTGCGAGGAATGTTGGTGTGTCTACTTCGGAATAATGGTAGCTGTTCCGTAGAGTATGCATACTTTCTCTGCCTCCCTGTAGAAATCTGAAAGGGAAGGGGGACGAAGGGATAAGTTAACCGAGAAAGGCCATAGTAGAGCCAAATCGATAAGCTTGGGGAGACTCGAGCAAGCCGCCCAATTAGACTGCACAGGGGAATAAATCTTAAAGCTTTCGTGACGGGAGTGAAGAAACCATACAATCCCTCCCTATTTAACATGGTATTAACAAGTGCACTTCTGGTATAGAGCTTGATGGAAGTCATGGACCACGCCTTGTGACAGAACTGACCATGCACAGAAGGACTTGTCAGAGATTCCACTTGGAGGAATACTACCGATTAGAGAGACTCTATTCAACGATGTTAATCAACTCGGAGCCCATGCTCCAGGCGGAAACACCAAGTGGTTTGGATCAACAGAAGACAACTGGCTTCCCCGTCACGTGCCGCCCATACCCGAACGTACATCCGTCGTCGGCTACGGCACTTCGGCTGCGGGCCGGGAAAGGTGCAACACGTTCTTGAGCGGTTCATTCTCATGGGACATGTCGCCATTTCGTCCATGTATACCCTTGAGTAGTAATAGCTTAGCTTAATAGTCGAGTCCTTGTAAAGCAATGTCAGTCGACACCCTTGACGAACCAGGGCGGATGCTCCACCCATCCGCCAGGGGCGGCTAAGGGCTTTTGCTCACTGATGCATGATATCATAAATGCTTCATTCACTCTCCGGTGCCTTCTTTCATGGTGAATTCTCTGAAGCCTGTGTATCTACTCAAGCCATCATGTACAGCGACGACCAAATCGAGCAATACTTCAGCCACATCGGCTTCCCCTACACTAACCATCCAGCCGATCCCTTGGAGTATCTAACGGAGCTTCAAAAACAGCAGTTGGAAAGAGTGCCATTCGAGAATCTATCGTTGCACTATTCAACAAAAAGAGAGCTCTCCCTAGACCCCGATGATCTGTTTGACAAGATTGTATGTCACTCCAGGGGAGGATATTGTCTGGAAAACAACAACTTTTTCGGTCAAGTCTTGCGCTGCTTGGGATTTGACTGTATCTATGCTGCAGCTCGTGTCAAACGTCCTGCTTCGAGTACTCACGAAGCGAGCTGGCTTGGATGGTAAGCTAGGAGTTGAGTGGTGATTGTAGCAGTCGCTGACTGTAATCCGCAGGAGCCATTTGGTCATCTTGGTAACTATACGGCAACAGAGATACCTTGTCGACGTTGGACATGGATCTCCATGTCCGACGAAGCCTATACCACTAGTACCAGATACCGTCATCGCTGGTATTCACCGACAACAACTTAGACTCGAGTACAAAGCCTTGCCACAGCACATAGATAAGAACCAGCGAGTGTGGGTTTACTCTCATAGAGAAAACGACGAATCCCCATGGATCGAAGGCTATTGCTTCGCCGATATCGAATGCTTGCTCACCGACTTTGATACCATGAATCAATTTCCCATGACGAGCCCCAAGAGTATCTTCACACAAAACGTCATCGTGCAGAGATTTCTGACCGATGACGACAAGGGTGGATTGATCGGCTCAGTCACCCTTTTCCGAGACCGGGTCAAGATAAACATTCCAAGAAGCGGAGTTACCGAACAGACCTTGAAGAGCGAGTCTGAAAGAGTTGCTGTGATTGAGCGCTGGTTTCGTATACGGTTAGTCGCCAAGGAGAGGAAGGCGATTGAAGCATCCCCATGCAAACTTGGATGAGGCCAAGGCGTATTAATTACTATCCCATTACTTCAATATACACATCAGTAGTATCAGTTAGAGCAAGTTCATCAAGCCATCTGTCAGCATAGATTAGTGCCCGAGAATTTAAAACAAAGGTCGAGCGGCAGCTGAGATCAGCTGAGATAAGGCCACTTCCCAAGATCAGTCAAGATTGACGGTGCCGCGTTACTACGCGTCACTATTAGGTTGACCCTCGACAATAAGCAATCTACGTCATTAGAGACAGCCACAATGTTTTCCCTACAAAATTGTCTTGTCCCCCGATCACTTGCTAGAAGTTACGCTTATGTTTGATCGGAAATCCTGACGCAAAATCACAACCTTCGAGATGCCTAGCCTAAACAGCTGGAGGTATTGGCTACTCGAAAACTATGTCTACTCCATGCCCGTGCCGCCATCTCGTAAGCACTCCAAGCCAATGGAAGTCCTATGCATTGGAATGCCCCGTCCTGCAACAGAGTCCCTTCAACACGGCCTCATCAAGCTCGGTTATAATCACACTTACCATGGTTGGGATATCATCTACGAGACCCCAAACCACGCTCGCCAGTGGGTTCGACTATGCCGCAAAAGGTAAGCTTTGTCTATAGTTACCCGCTGGTTTCCATGCTCACTTTGACCTAGATGGTTCGGCTCTCTCGATGGCAACACCGAGATCACCAAAGAAGACTTTGACGCTCTTCTCGCCCACTCAGTTGCCATAACAGACGCGGCAGGTTCAGTGTTTGCCGCCGAACTCATCGCCGCATATCCCAAAGCGAAAGTGGTGCTCAACTATCGTCGAGATATAGATGCCTGGCACCGTAGTGCTAAGGAGACGCTTCTCCGCACCAAGGGTAACTGGTTGATTTTTATCATGTCGTGGCTCAACCCGGAGTGCTTTTGGGCCTGGCACGTGTACATACGGTTTATGTGGCCGGCTTTGTTCCGAGCTTTGGACGGCAATATCGAGACGGGAGTTGCCAGGAATGGCAAATGGGTTTATAAAGGTCAGCTGAGTGAGATTCTTTTCTGGCGTTCTAATGAAGCTCTTTTGCTAACGTGTTACATGTAGAACACTGCAACATGGTTCATGGACTTGTTTCCAAGAAGAGGTTGTTGGAGTGGTCAGTTGAAGATGGATGGGAGCCTCTTTGCGAGTTCCTGGGTAAACCGGTCCCTGATGAGCCTTTCCCCCATGTGAACTCTGCTGCGGGTTGGGAGAACCACGAAGCCCAGCTGGCTAAGAGGTATTTTTTGGGCGCCCTCAAGACTGTGGGTATTCTATGTGCCATTGCTGTTGGGTTAGATGCTGTTGGGTATAAATATTTGTGGTAGGGGCATTCCCAGATTATCTAGGAGACTATGAAAGTGCTTTATTGTCTAGGAACAGGACCAAATAATCTTCTATTCGGAGGAGTGCGCCATTCCAAAGCATTGTCGATCAGTCTTCAAAGATATAGGAAGATCAGATCGCATACCCGATACTTCCTGTCTTGTTGAAGGTGGTAATGTTTTTTAGACTAAGCCTCGCTATAGTAGTTTAAGTTGGCGCGCAGTAACGACTATGCTCCCTCATCTCAACATACAGCCTGCCTAGAATGAGGCCCGGCAACATCCAACGTCAAGCGTAACAGGTGCCCAATGGCTGCAGCACTTTTTTCAGGAATTACTGAGCAAAGAAGGCGTCGTCCACGTTGTCATCCGGGAGGCAGCATTCGAGCGACGTCCTGACCACGTCCTGGTACGTCTTGCCTATCCTCTAGCCCATATCCTTGGCTACATTCATCACCATGTACTCCCGCCATGCTGCTCGACTGGTCAGCCACCTTCTCCTTTCGCCGATCACCAGGCGCCAGCGCCCAATCTCGCAGAGCACGACGCCCAGGCTGTACAGATGACACACGAGATTTGTCAGAGGTGAGCAGCAGTCGCTATGACTCCCTTTTCACCCCGAGCTGTCCGCTGAGGCGTAGCAATCCAGCAAGCGTACTTGCCGAATCCATTAAGGGGCCCCTGCTTCGACATTCTACACGATAGGACGCACACGTTTCAGGAAATCATTTCTGAAAAAAATCGAATGCCACAGATGAATTTCTCAGCATGTTGAGTAAAGCGACTCAGTTTGAACACAAGCCAGTGGTTTCACAGCTTTTATGCCTCCTCAAAAAGGGAAGATATCTGGCCCATCTGGAACTATGGGGGATTCTCTTTGCTGAGCATTCCGCCGTTCGCAGACGCGGCGGTGACGGAACGCAGTGAGGGCTGGACCTTGTTGCACTGGGAAGGGCATCATTTGAACGTCGAGATAGTCAGCCTGATCCTCCGACGAGACGTGGACGTCAATGCTGTGATAGATCCGCTCAAAGCACCCACAGAGGAGTTCAATCCCTTTGATGGATGGCTCTTGACGTGACAGCTCTTTTGCTGATGGCTTCTGTGCCTGGCGAGGCGAGGCATTGGAGTAAACAGTATCTTCGAAGCGTGTGGGCCCGAGGACTGGAAATCGTGAGGATGCTTCTTGATAAAGGAGAGGTAAGAGTCTTCTCCGGCGTCGTCCTCGGACAACCACCGAACGGGGGACTTCTCAAGAACAGCCACTCAGCCTTCTCTTTACTTGGACTAAACGGGCCGCCGGTAAGGCCTTGGCAGAGGAACCGCACGCTCGCAGTTGGCCTGAGCCACTTCTGGATAGTGAGTATGAGAAAATGGATGCGGAAGCCATGATGGCATCCTTGTTTATCGAGTTCACTTCACTGCTGCCGGGACAATATGGGCAAGATATGAAGGCAGCGATAGTATGTCTCATGGACGAGCTTGTCAACCAGCCTGCACCTTCTCGGGGCCATAGCAAGGGCAAGGGCAAGGAGAAAGGCAAGTCAAAGGACCTTTCAGCGGCCGAAAGTTTCACAGAGGACGACGGCCGAGAGAATACAGCGATTCATCAGGCTGTACTGGACTGCGACACTGAAGGGCTGAGACGGTCGTTGCGGCTACAGTCAGGCCTTGTTGATCAAGAGAACGACCAATGGCATTCTGTACTTGACCTGGTCGTGAAGCTGAATCTACAAGAAAGTGAACGGAAGGCGAACTACGGAGAGGGCCCGTCTGCTCCTCGAGTAAGGAGCAGATCCCAGCAGAATACCAACAGCATACATACCTCCACCATTGCACCACTGCCTGATGGCGCACAATAATCCCAGCTTGGTCGATACTCTAGTACGAGGAGGGGCCAATGTCAACGTGATGGACCAAGAGCAGCGCGGTCCTCTGGCCTACGCCGTCGCAAACAGCCGTCTCGAGAGCACCAGAATTCTCCTATCCGAGGGCGCTGATATCTCACAGCGCGACTTCATGGACCAAACTGTGCTTCATAATGCAGCCAAGGACGGAGATATCAATGTGCTTGGCGCATTGCTTGAGGCCATGTCTTTGGGTGCAGGACGCGATGATAACAACAATAGCAACAGCAACATCATTAACGAAATTTCCACCCTCAGAGGGTTCACGCCGCTGCACATCGCCGTCATGGCCGGCCGCACTGGGGCAGCTGCGCTGCTCCTGGACAGCGGTGCCGAGGTCGACAAGATTGCCAGCTCCGGTCTGAGGCCGCTCGGCCTCGCCGTCATGATGGGCCACGTTGAGACGGCCCAGCTTCTGCTTGGCAAGGGAGCCGGTGTGGAGGTGCGAGACGGCGAGATGGCGACGCCGCTTGTCCGAGCCGTCTTTCAGGAGCGATGGGTCATCCGCGGCCTCCTCATTTCTTGCGGAGCCGACGCAGTTGTCCTTTCCAAGTTTTGGTACCTTGAGAAGACAGTGGATGAAAGCACCATGTTTCACTTTGTTGCCGTGTCACGGCATCAAAGGTGAAGGGATGAGGTTTACATAGAGGATGGGACTTGGGAGGAGTGGGAGCCTTCTGAGTTTGTTGGTTAAGAAGCTACATGGCCGGAAGTACATTGTAATAGGTGCCAGTTCATTAACAACAAACGGGCGAGTTTAAATCACCTCTTGTGTTGGGGAATTGAGGTTGTGCTGCCCAGGTATGTAACTAATTTTGGTGACATGCATTCTCAGCTCACCAACGAGACAAGTGTGATATGTCTGGGATTTAATTATCTTGGACTATAATCCCAAAGGGAATGGCCTACGCGTTCCAGATAATTCCAAATCTGAGACCTGACAAGGCTTCCCCCACCCTATGACAGACAAGATCTGCAGGAGGACAGCTGGGCAGTCCTGCAACATGACTCGAGTCAGCCATCTGATTCCTTTCCCTTGGGTCTTCTCGCGGCCCGACACAACGGATGGCAGCTGCTTGTTGACCCGAGCCGTGTCGATCCAACTGAGACATTATGCACCCCCCACTCGAGGATGCGTTGGTGATGGGATTTGGAGCCCCTGTAGGGTCTAGGAACTAGCTTATATGTGTCAGGTTTGTTCCTAGTGCATTCCTGCCGTGTCCATATCGTGTACGTCCAAGTGTTTCGGTATCTGGAAGCCGTAGTGCCTTGTCCTGCCTCGACATGTATTCTCAGCTTGGTCTCAATTTCCCACAGAGCATGCCAAACATCAGGAAGTACTTAACGTTTCATCTACAGTTTCTCGAGCAGAACGATTTGCAGCATGAGAGACGGTTCTACTACTCCCCAGCGATCAGCGGCGGTCTGATTGGCTGGTATGGCATCCTGGGCTACACCAGTTTTGATGAATTTCACTGGAAATGGGGGGGAACCGATTCTTCAGTCTCGGACGCAATTGCCTACACTTTACGCCTCCTCGCGGAAAAGCACCCTGCCGAGTTTGCCGAAGTGATCGATAAAGCCCTTCCAGGCTGGACTGATTCACTTTCGGCTGATGAGTTCTTCGATCTTACTTTTGACCCATGGGCAATTCCTTCTCTATCCGAGGTCGTCGCAACAGCGGACCAGCTACAGGCCCACCAGCTTTGGGAGTATTTGGAAACGTGGCGCCATAATGCAGACAACAAATGTACCGGAAACCGCTATCGAGAAAAACTCTATTTTTCGGCGGCGGCTATCGCTATACGATTCCTTAATCAGTTGCCCGAGCCCCGACGCCTCCAAATACGGAACATCATAATCAACGAGGATCGACTTGCCGTTGGACGCCCTGAGGGTCACGTCCTTGGGCTGATACCATTTTGCAGGGAAAACCCAAGACTCCAAGTTGAGCAGCGCGTCAATCTTTGGCGTAATCTCCTATTAAGGATGGAAATCCCTCACCTAAGAGAAGCTATTAAACTAGCCGAGCCTGAGGATGATGACGATGACGACCAGATTGCTAGAGCCTATCAACTCGGCCTCTACACGGTTAATTCCGCTTTGGCTTCCTGGGGATTTCATGCCATGGAGGTCATGGGCGAGGGCATGCCTGCTGGGACCTTTTCCTTTGTTCTAGACGGAGATCCTGACCTGAATCTCTCGTCCGACCTATTCAACATGCTAGTTCATCCAACCGTTGCCTGGCTGAAGGCATACATTGAATGCTCTTCTCGGGGCCTTTTCCCACAGCCATATCAAGATATCTTTTATATCCCGACGGTGGCCTATCTGCAAGGCATCGAGCCCTTGCTTAGTGGAGCCTCCTTTCTCCAGAGCAACTTCAATGTTGGTCAACCCTGGGATTACGAGAAGCTGATTGAGACGCACCAAGACCTGCCATTCTCTTTTTGGAAAGGTAAATTCTACCGGGTAGACACAAGGTTCGACGTGTCTAGTCCTGCCCTGGATTTGACCAACGTCAAGCTCGAGTTTTTTGAGCAGCAGAGGGAATCCGACTATCTTCACTCATCACTCAACCGATGCAAGCGTGAGAAGAAGCGCTTGAGAAGGGTGCGACGCAGGTGGGCGTGCATCGAGGCCGAGGCCGAGGATGACCCCGAGGCGGGACAGGCGATGCGGACCCTCTTTGGAGACGTGCACAAGGCGCCGCCCTGTATGACCAGGTTTGAGAAAAGGATGTATCGGAAGGAGAGGCGCGCGAAAAAGGCGGCTTCGGGCGCGTCGGACCAGACACAGGCGGACCTGACAGACGTTCAAGACATGGGCGGCGACATGGAAACAACCATTTTTGGGAATTTCTTTGAGCCTCGGACGGGCCTATGGTGGTGGTAGCAAGGGAGATTGGGTATGTGGGAGTCTGGTAACGATGGGAAGGATTGCTTTTGAAACTCGGTAGGGTTCCAGGAAAAGTTGGAGTTTTACAAATTGATCATTGTTTTAACTGCTTTCTTGGCCTAGGCCATGTCTCCTTTTGTACGTGCATCAGGCAATTTTGTTTTCTTTATTACCAAGATCGTTATGAACAGCACCAAAGTCAACTGTGACCTAGGTCTCTTCAGAGCTCACATATCCGAACTGTCTGTCTTGGTGTTTATTCCCAAGAGCATGAGAGATAATAGAGAGTTCCTGTCGTCATCATGATCGGAAACCACACTGCATTTCACCAGTCATAGGCCTGTCATGAGACCGTTGACTCTCGAGAAAGGACCTATGGCCCATCATGTTGCCACTGGCGATAGAAAATAGTTACGCCACTACTTGGCGTCCTCGAGTGCTCTGCAGATTTATCCCCATCCAAGCTTCTTCGTCATGGTTAGTTTGAAAAGTCTTGAAGACCCAGACCAGACACTGTCAACTTACTGTGCTTGGTTGTGTTGCTGTTTGATTCGACATAGATGCGTGCGTGTCAATCACCGGACGCGTATGCCGCATGTATCTAATCCGGTTCCCTCACTCATGCTTACAGTCCTGAGGTTCGTCTGATCAGCAAGGAGTTGGGTCGTTTAATGACACGCGTCGCACTAATGCATGTCTACCGGCATCGCGGAGATAATTCTCGACGCTTTGTCCACTCTGCATAAGTCTCCCAGACTTGCAACCACCTGTTCACGACAGAATGTGCATCGGAGATAACGCTTGATCTCTGACAAGTCATGCTATGATGGCAAACCGATGGACTATTCTTCTCAATATGGAAAGGGGAGACTGGATCGTGAGGATTAACATTATCCAAGCTTCGTCATGCTCGATGCTAATATCGTCACCGTGGCCTATCGTGTGCTGGCACAAGACTATAAATAGCGACAGTTCGCAAACCCAGACTCAAAAGTAATACTCCAAGCCATTTATCACTCTTCAGATCATCTTCAAGCCTCTGCTCCAAGCTTCTCTTCTCCGCCATGCCGTCTCCCGCTCTTGACCAGTCCTTCTGGATCCCAGCTCCCACCTTGACCGAGAAGGATCTCGATGATCAAAAGGGAAAGGTACAGATTTTTTTTCAAGGTCCAGTAGAATCAGTATTAATTCAAGCCCAGGTCTTCATTGTCACTGGTGGCTACGTTGGCGTAGGCTATCAACTTGGTCGCATCCTCCATCAGAGACACGGCACCGTCTACATCGCTGGCAGAAGCAAAAACAAGGCGGACGCTGCCATTTCAGCAATTAAAAAGGCGAATCCATCATCTCAGGGCCGTCTTGAGTTTCTTGAGCTTGACCTGGCCGACTTGGCGAACGTCGCAAAGGCTGCCAGTGATTTCATGTTCCGCGAGGATCGACTCGATGTCTTGACCAACAATGCCGGTGTATGCGAGCCACCTGCGGGTTCCAAAACATCTCAAGTAAGTTTAACCAAGTGTTGAGCCTTTCCTGACTTCTAAACTCCACCTTTCACCAGTTCACTCTTCTCACGGACTATAGCACTATGAACTGCAGATGGGGACCAACTGTCTGGGGCCATTCTTCTTCACCAAACTTTTGCTTCCCCTTCTCCGAAAGACTGCTTCCACCGCGCCTCCAGGATCGGTGCGCGTTACATGGGCTGGCTCCCTTGGAGCTCACTTGCAGTCGCCCCCAGACGGTATCCAGTTCGACGGCGATGGCTCCCCGAAAAACCACGCCAGTCAAGGCGTCAATTACGGACAGTCGAAAGCTGGAAACTTCTATCTTGCACACGAATTCGCCAAGAGGCTCAAGGATGACGGCGTTGCCAGCGTGGTTTGTTCCCCTTTGTTGGCTTGAGGCAATGGAGCTGACAGATGCAGGCCTTTAACCCTGGTAATCTCAGATCGGAAATGCAACGCCATGGAAGTACGATGCGCAAGATGCTTGTGGTAAGCATGCCTAGAAAGACAAATCGCCTTCTAGTCCTCCTAACAGGGTCCGTATAGCATATCATGAGCCATCCGGCAGTCTACGGCGCATATACTGAGCTCTACGCGGGCTGGTCCAAGGACATCACTCTGGAGAACACTGGAGCTTGTGTCATACCATGGGGTCGCTTTGGTCACTTACGAGATGACATCGAGAAGGGTTGCGAGAATGGCGTGTCAGCCAAGTTCTGGGCTTGGTGCGAGACAGAATCGAAGGAGTTCTGCTCAGAGGCAGGGCAAGATTGAGAGTTCGATGAGTTTATCGGACCCGACGAGTTGCTGATCCGCTGGTGTGTGTCGATAGAGTAACTAGTTGTGAATTAAATGCTGGGAGCCCGTTGCCTTGCTCACCTTGAGCATCCCCGAGACATCCCAATGCCTGGCAAACACTGGAAGAGACCAATTCACGACCCTCGGCCTGCTAACTTCATGACACCAACAGCACTCCCACGACTGGCATTTGGGAGCCATGTTGTGCGAACAGTATGAGCTTTTGATGGCAGCGAAATGTACAAGTCTATTACAGGTGTAGCTAATCACCCGACCCTCCTGTCTACCCAAGTCCAGTCCATCCAAGCGAAATCAGAGCGCTCGCGGTATCGGCGATGTTTCCGGTCAATCGGCATTACGTCTCTTACGTCGTTCAGCCTGTCCATCCTCGTACTACGGCGTCGGAGCTTCGAGCGCGTCCTTTGTCGATGGCAGATTGATTTCGGACACGGCATGCAGTTCCTTCGATGTCCTCGCGACTTTCGTCGATTCGAACGGCATCGAGAAGCGTTTGCGTTTCAGAGACGGCTTTGGCGCAGGCGGCTGGCCTCCCGTCTCTTCCTCCGTCGACTGGGGCGAAGGGAGTTGAGCAAGACGAGGTCGGGTTTGTTTCCGGGGTCGCCGCAGCATCTTCTTCAATCGAAGTATTCTCCTCTCATTCTCGCCTTCGGACTCAGAGGTGGAACTTGAGTCGAGATGCAAGTCCTTTTCCAAGAACGCGATCCGCCGGGCCGCAGCTTCCTTCGCGAGAAGCCGGGGCGTCCTCGAGATCGGCCATTCCTCTGCAAAGTCCGCACCGTATATGTTGATGCGAATTTTTTGCCGCCAGGCGAGTCTTTCAAGTCGCTCGGTCAGGGTTTCGACGAAGGCGGGATCTGGGGGAGGGTATCGCAGGGCTGGAGTTTCCGGTGGTGGAACGAGCTCAGCCCCTCGGGTCGCTACAGGGCACGGGAGCGGCTGTCGACACTGTCAGCAGAATTCGCTGGGGCGATGATGGCGATGACATACGCCGATGCTATTCTCAAGAGCCTTGGCTAATGAGAATGTCCATGGGTAGCTAAGACGGGGTGTCGATAACGTTGGCGGTGTCGCCATTGTCGGCGACGCCCGTCGCGATGGCGACGATCAAGTCCCTGGCAGCAAGATGGCTGGAATGTCGGAATATGATGCTATACTTCGGAACATGGAGGATGGTTGCTGCTAGGGGCTATGAAGGTGGTTATATGCGCGACTGGTGAATCATTTGATGTGAGCATCTTCTCCCCGATTGCCATGGGAATGGGGAAGAACATCACGAAGTCACGTGAATATAGCGGCGCTTAACTTGTTCCGCTCCGGTGATCCCGTGCGTCCTTAGACTGACGCTGCCTACCCTAACGGTGAGAGGCATCATGTAAATAAACATCATAATAACAGCTAAAGATGGTATAAAATTAGAAGAAAAGGACTCTAATTAAATACTAGGCTCTATAGAGTTTTTTCTAAAATTTTATAAAATTCTAGCTATCCTGTTTGAACATCATCTTAATCTTTGTATTGGGATAGAAATTCGTTAGGTGGGTTTAGGCAAGCCCCACCGCACCTCCTTCAGCGCCGACCGTGAAAACACCTCAACCCTCTTCACTTAAAGGGGCCTACAGGCCTCATAAGTCTACTTCTATGGCCACTCCAGCTAGCGATGCAACAGAGTGGGATCCTCTTGGCCCGAATGCCCCTGCAGGAAACGCCCTTGTTGTGTTACGCCCCGAAAATGCAGCTGCAAAACTAGCCTTTTCCGACGTTGTTGACTTTATCAAGGAGCAAGACGACGATGACGATGACGATGATGATGACGGGCACGACCTTCGGTCTCGCTTCTCTCGATACATATGGTTTTACGACGAACAGGCCTATGACCCTGCAGTTAATCGGCTCGTGAATCATCAGCTCAAATTGTCACTCGATGGCTCGTCGTCGCCGTCATCTGGCGCCTCAAGCGACCACTTCTCGCAGGACGTCAGGATCTGGACCGGCTTCTTCTTCCTCGATCCAAACATTCCGCCCCTCCTTCAGCGCTTGGGCTGGTCTGTAGGACGTCTTAGTCAGAAGAATCTGGCCTTGGGAAAAGCAAATGTCGACTTGCTGCTCACTACAAGCCGGAGCAGCCAAGTAGCTCGTAGACATGCTTTTATCTCTTTTTCCACTGAAACACGTCTAGCCCGAGTTGCTCTCGAGTCTGGAAGTTCGGCCACGGTCAATAACCATTCTTTGACGTCCCGCGGCAGCAATGTAAGCTGCGTCAACGCACAGAACTCGGTGTCCTTTGAGGATCTCCGGTACACTCTCGAGTATACGCCGCACTGCTATCGACCTGAAGGCCAAGCCGGCCTTGAAGAATATGTCAACGCTCTTCATGGTGATGACCAGCCGACTAAGGAAGCTCTCCTTGCAACTCCTACACCGACGCTTAACTCTCAGACGATAGGAGGCTATTCTGTTACGGGCTTGATTGGCATGGGTTCGTTTGGTCGCGTCCGCCCTGCGACCGATCCGCAACGTGATCGATTGGTGGCTATCAAGACGATTGAGGTCAGGGCCAACAATGCCCAGGCTATTCGTCGTAAACTCGACCTAATGGACAGCCTCTCGAGGCTCGCCAATGCGGAAAGGCAGACGAACATCCTGAGGGTCATCGAAACCATTCATATGCCAGGGACTCGAATCGACGAGTTCCACGTGATACTAGAGCCATTTGTCGAACTCACTTTCGAGAAGATGCCGCAGGGAACGCAGTAAGAAGACCCCTTGCAGTGCTCCGTCTAACGTTGACGTGTGTTTGCCAGTCGCACCAAGCTCGAAATAATTCTACGTGACTGTCTTCAGGGCCTTTCGTTTCTCCATGCACACCGCTTTGTACACACGGATATCAAGCCAACCAATATTGGCCTTCGGAACCTTCAACTGAATCAATGCCACAAAGAGGCTCCTTCTGCTCCACCTTTCTTTCCCCGTCGTCTCCATGCTGTCATACTCGACATCGACTCGATAGAGGGTATTCCGCAAGGTAGAACCACTATTATTTCTCGCCCAGGAACGAACGGCACAGTTGGATTTCACTCACCAGAGCATGAAAGCTCAGAGTATGATGGGAGGACCGATGTTTGGGCTTTGGGCGTCAGCTTCTTCCGGGTACTTTTTGGCAGACTGCCGTGGTCGTACGGAAAACAAGGAAACCCGTGGAGAAATGATGCTCCTGATCAAGAACAATCGCGAGCCCACTTTCACTCCAAATACAGGTCTGCACTGTATCGGATATCAGAGCGTGCCGGGATCCATAGAGGTAAGAAGTCCAACATATGTAGTACATGAACTGACTCAAGACTAGACCCTGTCTATGATTTCTTGACCGGCTCTTTTCGCTTCTCGGGCTCAAAGGTGGGTGCGCAGAGGAGACCGCGACCAACTAGTGCGGCTTGCTTGGAGACCCTCTTTGCACAGTCAGAGTTTCTTAGAGCAAGGGCACCAAACGAACTTCAACGAACTGACGCGAGCACCTCGAAAAACAGCGGATCAAAGCGGCCAGCAGAGACTGAGAGCCAAGAGGACCAAGCCCGACGACAATGGAACGAAGTACATCTAGAAGCGACTTAGAAGAGAGTTTATACATAGGTGACTTTTCTTTGGATATCCCTCCTTAAATTCATGATGACTACTCGCCAAGGACAGTAAAAGTAAGCCGATGAGGATTTGCTAAGGATCGCTAACTTTAGTGGTGTGCGAGATAGGCACCAGCTCACGTTACTCTTGAATCTTGATGGCATGCCTCTATTAACACTGTACCACATGACCTGGAATAGCCCACCTCACCAAGCTAAGCTGACCTAGCATCCAAGTAAGTGGCTGCTATGACGCGCGTTGATTGACTTGGTGGATTGGTCAAGGTTGGCTGAAAGCCTCTTCACCCCCGCACTTCCTTCTCAGCTCGGGCACTAGGTCTACGATGGAACAATACTATAGTACAAAGAGTCTTCTTACCCCCTTAGAACAGCCTGTCTTTCATCTTACTTTTCCTTGGGGAGATAATGATTGTTGATACAGTTGTCCACCTGTCGCTCTAACATCAACTTGTTCATCCATCGCCATGTCGGGTATCGAGATATTCGGTGTCATAACCAGCGCTATCGCCTTGACCGAGACTCTCATCAAACTGTACAAGGTGGTAGAAACCCGTAACGACCTTCCCGAGGCCTTCCTTGAAGTGGGAAAACGCCTTCCACTCGTCGAAGACACATTGGAGCTGGCCAAAGGGTTCACTGATGTCCTTGAAAAGGAGGACCAAGAGGCTGTCAAACAAACCCTCGACGACTGCTATTCGAAATTGTCTCAGCTACACGAGATTTTCCGGCAAATATCCAAAGGGGACGCGAAGGAAAAGTCCCTTATCGACGTCTACCAGAAGGTGGTTCGCAAGCTCAAGCTCGATAACAAGTCTGGTCGGGTTGAGGCACTTATGAAGGGCGTCTTGGAATCTCTGCAGCTCTTCACCATGCACAGATCTTTGAAAGATGCCATGAAGACACAAGCAGTGGACGTTGCCCAGGCCAAGGAGGAAATGGAGAAGGTGGCCGCGGAAATACCCTCGCTCCCAGACTCGCCCGAGGAAACTCGAGGCGCCAACGTCAACTACGGCGAAATTCAACGGCAGTTCGTTAACTGGGGGGAGCAGACTAATATTGAAGGTGGACAATGGAATATAGCGGGTGCCTATATCCATGGTGATCAGGTCTTCGGTAGGGCTCCCCAAGAAAGGAAGGGAAATGGGGCCTGAGGGCAACGGGGCGCCACTGATAATAGCTAACTGCTACGGGGCTAGGCGACATGAACATCAACACGTACACTCAGTCAAGTTAGTCTCAGATTACCCAATTGAGCCTCCTTATTTAACACGGTCTATAAAGCCTACGTGTACTCTGAGCGACAGTCTTACTATGGCCTTCCCCATGTTTCAGTTCCGCACGTGGTGGAAAGAGTCGAGGTTCAAAAGGATATCGAAGTCAAGTTTAGCAAGGCCACACCAGGCTCACTCAAGCCCGCCGTCCTAGTACTGCACGGAATCGGAGGTCTGGGAAAGAGTCTAATCGCTCTCAATTACTGCCGATCCAAGAACGCCCTGGCGAATTACCAGGATGTGTTCTGGGTGGACGCTTCATCAAAGATAACAACGGTACAGGGTTTCAAGAAGATGGCGCTGATGCTGTCAGGCACAGACAAGGTGGTTCACAGGGGGCACATCACGCACGAAATGATCACTTCTGTGCTTGTTGAGTGGAGTGCTCGATGGCTACTGGTATTTGACAACTACAATCCCGATGATTTCGACATTGAAGCCTTTTTCCCCGAAAGTATGAACGCATCCGGAATGCTACTTAAGAAACCCAGGCTTACTATGTCATAGGCAAAGAGGGAAGCATTCTGATCACAACCAGGGATAGTGGACTCGAATGCCGTGGGTGGGAATCCATCGAGATCCCAGCCATGACAGACGACGAAGCCCTGGACCTGTTCCTTCACTGCCGGCGTCGGACTATGGACGATCTCTCGCCGGATACCTATTCGGCGTGCTCAAAACTGTTCAAGAGACTTGGTAACCTTCCCCTCGCAATTGATCATGTCGCCCAAACTCTTTCGGGCCATGACCTTGCATTAGAAATCCATGAGTATATGCAAAGGTTCAACGAACGCAAGGCCGTGGTTAGAAAGACAATGGACGCTGATGGGCAGCTGAGTGAAAGGGAGCTCAACTGGTATACCACCTATGAATGCTCCATCCTGGACCTTCCCCGACGCATAGCCAAAGCCTCGGTTCAGATCCTCACCTTGTCTGCGTTCTTGCGTTCTTGGGCGGAACAACCATCCATGGCGACTTCTTCCAAAGATACGCCTCGATCATAGACGACAACTCACGGCTATGGATCCGACTCCTTCGCACCTCGGAAGGGAATAAGAGGTTCCGAGAAATGGTTCTCGCGCTCAGCAAGAAGACCCTGATTTTGCTGCACACGGGTGGTCAAACCTTGCCAGGAGGTATATCGTTCTCGTTACATCCTACAATCCGCGAATGGCTTCAACGCAGAACACAAGCAAATAGAAAAGCTTACCTGGATCAAACTACCGACATTATGTCAGCATTCTGCCGTGGAATTCCAGATACCATGATTCCTTTCCCGATTCAGCTCAATATCCTGGTCCATCTCGACACTTGCCTGTCAAGTGAGCTGAGTCCAGGTAGGAAGATGGAAGATGCCCTGGTACGTGAAGGCCGAAAGCTCGATATGGACAGATCGATCATTCTCGACTTTGCATATTTCTACAGGAGGTGCAGCCGTCTGGAGGATGCGAAAAGACTTCAAAGGAGACTACTCTTAGAGAGACGCGACGCAGGCATCCCGGATGACGACCCAGCCAGCATCAGCCTCCAGCTAGAGCTAGGACAGTCGCTCCGAGACAATTCAGAGATCCAAGCGGCCATGAAATGCTACGAGACTTTGCGGGAAAATCAGGGCAAATTCGACTCGGTTCAGTACTGCCAGATGCTGATCGGACTCGCCGACATTAACAATTTACTCATGCGTCACAAGGATGCCAGGAGGCAGCTCGTCATGGCTTCGAGGCTTTTCGAAGAGGGAGAACAACCAATGGTCAACCAAGAAGTAATGGCCAACCAGAAAAGGAGAGATGAGGAAAGGCCAGAGCCGGGAAACATATTCACAGACCAGCCGCGGAACCGGGTAAGAATGATGTTGAAAAGAACAGATTTCGATGCAAGAAGCCAACGAGGAAGCTTTCCACCATTATCTCCATCGCAGAAGCTGCGCCATTGGCGACTCCTGGTGAAGGCGCTGATCATCCGGGGCAGGCTTGAGAGTAGCACGGGTCACCCGCTGATAGCGCACCAAGCACTGACAGCAGCAAGAGAAATCGGCGAGAAGCACTGCGAGAGTGACAACATGACATTGGAAGCCACCATGTCATTGGCATCCAGCATCTTGGTGTTTCAGCGGCAACCTGGCAAGGCCAAGGAATTGGCCGAGGAAGTGAAGAATCAGAGCGAGGAATGGAACGGCCCAGACCATCGCATGACGCTGGGCGCTCTGACAACCCTCGGCATGATTTGGGGTGAAACAGGCTACTACTCTGAAGCGAGGAGATGCTTCCAGACGGTCAAGGAGCATGCGAAAAACCTGTTTGGCGAGACGGCTGGAGACGTGCTGAACGAACTGGTCATCGGGGATACATATGCGGCAGAAGGAAACTACAGCGAGGCCGAGAAGCAGTACCTCTTTGCCAAGAAGAAGAGTGACGAGCTGTCGGAGCCGATCATGGAGCGGGCAGTTTGCATAAGCCTGTTCCGGGTCTACATGGCGCAACGCAGGTTTGATGATGCTTGGCCACTGACTGTCAAGGTTTTTCGGACGTTTCCCCTTGCAGCCGTGTTGAGGGTAAACAAGGGGTTGGTGACCCTGGCGGTGTTGGTGTTGCTAAATATGACCTTGTCCAGCATTAGCAGCGGCTTTTATATTGTGATTGGCGTCTCTGGTACTATTGTCTTACTGGCAAGGTGGTTGTAAGCCTTTGCAGGCTCAGTGGGGGCCTCATTATCCCATATTACTTGTCTCTCATCCTTACATGTTTATTATGTTGCTTGAGTGTTGGTAGTTAGTTGAAATATGTTCTGACTCCATGTTACCGGTAAGCAACTGGGGCACACAATCACTTACTGTCTTCAGAGACTTCCCACTTCATGCAATATCCTGCCCGCCAAGATACATAGTGTGTGATCCCTTCAGTGGCTATTCGATAGCCAAAATACATATGTTGGGGCCGTTTTCATCATCTTGCTGGGTATCTCAGGTGCGCTTAAGGGATGGTGGGTGGGAGAGGGAATTGAACCGACAAGACAATATATCTGCCGATGAGGAGAGTATTCGCTTAAATTAAAACAAAGCCTAGACTAGTTGCACGGACGAGAGAGTGAGTCACTGCCGCTTGCTTATGCATTGCCTGAATTGGTAGCCCCTGCTTAGTGTTGATGACGGACTTTGAATCGGGCTAATTCATCACGGACTTTGGTAAATATGCCGACCAAGGAAAGATTGGCGGCTTACTACCAAGTATTTAAAGGATGATCGATTCTCTTAAAATGAGGACCAAACCTCAAATCTCTACCTCTGATTCACATTGAATTCTAAAAAGAACCAAAATATCTCCATCAACACAAACTTCACCCAACGCCGAAATGTCGACAGCAAGCATCCCGCCTTTCTATAACTTCTTTTTTAAATATGTCGACCCTCTCATTGCCATTGGAGGAGCGTATCTCAACTTCTTCGATCCAGTCGGCGCTGTAACTGGCATGGCCCCCAACTCAAAATATGACCCAGACCAAGTCTTTCTCTTCCATCAGAGTGGCGGTCTCGCATTGGCCGTTGCCTTTATCTCAGCCGTTCTCCCTCGACACACGACCAATGTCACGACTTGGAGGATCATTCAGTTTGGCTTGTTCCTCTCTGACCTGGCCGGTTTGAGTGGAATTGGATGCGCTCTATGGCGTCAGGGGAGGTTTGCGCCGGCGAATTGGACTTCGGATGATATCGGTTGTGGGGGAGGTTATGTCTTTTTGACTCTGGTGCGGCTGCACTTTCTGTTGTATACTAGTGGAGATATTCGGGGAACAGTCAAGCAGAACTAGGCCAGTGAAATTCTTGGTGGGATGCCTTCAGGCTTCTCGGCCAAGTGGCGGACGGGTCATGTCGGGACTATAGGTGTACCCTCTGATCTTATCTCAATGAAAAACACTACGGTTCCTGGCAGTAAGTGTGCAATGTCTCGAGACCAAGTTGAAGAATCTATGAAATAAGCAAGAACTGCAAGTACTCATACACTCAAATGACACAATAGCCACTCATTGGCACAGCTATAAAACAACACTAGGAAATCATTAGACTTTAAGTGAACGACCGCTCCCAAACACGAAACCCGAACATCATAACCCTTGAACTTGCCTTGCCCTTGAACAGAAAGTAAGAGGAGGAAATGAGAATAAGAGAAGAGAGAAAGCAAGAAATTCCTTCATCCAGCTAGTGTGAAACACCATGATCCGCCAGCTCCTCCACCAAAGGCTTGAGAACCGTCTTCTCCAAGTCATCAAGAACCCTACCGATGCCCGTAAGAGCCGTAATGTCCGAAGTGGAAACATTAACATCTTCACGCTTCTTTGCAACGGCCAAAAATTCCTTGACTAGAAACTGAATCGCTTCCTCGTCGCTATTCCCGGTGTATTTAGGAAAGGACTCAGCCAAGGGATGTATGGTCAGCTTCGCCTTGAAAGCCGTGATATTCGACAAGACAAGATGCAAAGGCTTTTTGGACAACCGTTCGGAGTTTGCGATGCCTTCAAAAACCTGCACGGTGCCCTGCAAGAGATTGTACGTCTCGGCACCCTCAACGTCCTCAACGCGTGCGCAATAGCTGGAAATGTCGGCGACAAAGAGCATGCAGGCGCAGTCATCATACACGTGCAACCATCTGCTCCTTCGACAGGAGTTCATCAAGACGTCTGTGATTGCGAGCGAGTAGTCGGTCATGTTAACTTGAGTCTCGCGGACCATCGAAGGGAAGCGATGGTCAAAGTGAAACCAGTCGTGCTCAGTGGCCTGGTAGTTGGGGGCAAAGACCCTTTGCAGCTGGCTGAGAGTGAACCTGTCTGCATCGCAAGTGCAGGTTGAAATCTCGGGTTGTTCGAGGCCAAGTAGTTCTCCGTCTTTGTCCTCCAGTATGCTTCTTTCTTGCTGAAAGCCCTCCTGGAAGCCTGAATCCTGGCACATGGATATCAATCTTTCTGCTTGAGCTGTGTCGCTCTCTCCAGATTCTTGAGTCTCCAAAGTCTTTTGCAGCGTCTCCAAAAAGTTGCTCGTCTGCTCGTCGGATTCCACATCTTGTCGCTTCTTTTCAAGCCGTTCAACAAGCTCGGTGAGATGGTTCCAGAACCGTTCCAGAAATACCCGTCTGACCTCACTCCGAAGAGATTGTTGTTCCTCTTCCGAGAGCGGTTCAGAGAGAAGACGTGATTGTTTCCAGAAGATTTCGGTCTGTTCCCTGTCACCCAGCAAGATGGCCCTGAAGCATCTTTGCGACCGGAGACCCTCTGCCTCGAGCCACCTGTCGATGTCATCGGATCGCTGCTTTCCCTCGGTAGAATACCAGGAGGTCAGACTTGACGCCTTTGGAATCGGAATGTATGACGTGACAGTCTCGAGAGCTGGGAAGAGCCAACCCCTGTTGGTCGAGTCATTGGTGGGCGAAGTGTCTGACAGTCCCTTGTCGCTGCTCCCAGTTGACTCATCCTTGGTCATCCGATCAAGACCTTTTTCATCAACGGGTGCAACTGTGCTCGCCATGGCATATGATGAAGGCCCAAAGGTTGTGGTAATAAACGTGTCAACGCATTGAAAGAGGTTGTTGCTGACGTGAAGTGAGGTTGCTCCCAACAGTCCTACGTTCCTAGTTAGTCTGCGGGGAAACGGAACATGTGAAGGATTACGTAAGAACTCTATTACTTATCTTCTGTTGCCTTTGGAATGATGGAAAAGAATCCTGTCCGGAATCGTAAATAGCTTCCCTATTTAACATTTGTCGTGTTCTTCATTCTCTCGGGGACCGTTCTGCTTTTGCGCTCGATCCAGGTTTCAAATGTTATCGACGAGAGCCAGACAAAGGCTCCAGTTTGGCATGCTCACTATGCCACTATCCAATTTAGCGTGCGCTCATTGATGGTGTTGAAAGGAAGCGAGGCTGCTCAAACGGCTCAGGGCTGGCAGCCACTGTTAAGGCCTCGCTGCTCCCCAGCTCCACTTCAGAGCAGCTTCAGCTTGCCTCACCCTGCAGCCAAACATCAGGCGCAGTATTTCTTGTCCCTGGCTATTTCTGCCCTGTAACAAACTGAATTCTTCCCAAAGCTTTACTCTAGACTTATGGAGTGAAGGGCCTAGAACATGCATGCACTAACGCGCGGAGCCCCCGTTATTGTCAAAACTAGACGCACGTGGGAATGTGTCATGTGAGGAACGGCGTTGACAGACGAAGAGGTTTTGCAGATTATGGAAGAGGCTGGCTTGGACATGTGGGATGGATATGTGCAGCATACGTCTCTATAGAATGGTCAGGGCTGCAATGAGTGTGTCATTTCTGGTCAAAAGAGCGCATTGGAGCATTGTCGTGTTTAAATTCGCCTTCTAGTGGGCTGTTATCCCATGCCTGGCAACTGAGCCTACCACAGTTGGACTGAATTGGAAGTCCTTCACCAGCCGAGGCAGCTCACCTCTTATTACTGGTTATGCTCCTGTGGCTTTCCCCCCTGCAGGTGTTCTTTGCCACCTGTCTCAGCCGCACTGTTTATGCCTGGTTCTTACACTGTATGCCTTGCTTGCAGCCCTTGCCCTGATTACTGATATCAAGAGTCACCAAGTTGACGAGAACCTCGGCCGAAACCGGCCACCAGAGACGAGTTGAAGGAACTGTCAAAGCGGAACTCAAGGAGTCCCATGACACATTCAGACTTATTTAACAGCATTAATAAAGACATTACACATCCATGATCATTGTCTCATTTCCTAGTTTTAAAGCTGCCAGGTATACACTCAACCCCCTCAACTGTCGAATCTTCATCCCTAACCCTTCAATCAATCACCACTTAGTAAGGGGTCTGGGCGATCGGAGCAGCAGTGCAGTCCAGCTGGTAGTGGATATACGGGCTGTCGGTCTTGGCCTTGACCTTGCCAGCCAGCGAGACGTCGTACAGCTGGCAGTTGCCATTGTTCTTGAAGCCGAAGCCCTTGCAGGCAGGCTCGGAGATGCAGAGAGCACGGCAGTCCTTGTAGTTGCCCTTGGTCTTGCTGGTATCAGCCTTGTAGTGCTGGGCCACGTTCTCGGGAACCCAGCCGACGATGCCATCGGGGAGGTTGTAGTAGTAGGTGTTGGATATCTCGCTGCCCTCGGGGGCGCGGAACGGCAGGGTGTAGTCCCAGAGGGAGCAGGCCCCGTTGCCTGAGGATGACTTCCTCACGGCAAAGGCCTTGCAGCTGGGGAACTCGGCGCTGTAGCATCGGGCTCGACAGACCTCGGGGTCGCTGGCGCCGGGGCCGGTGAAGATGTTAATCCTGTTGTCCGAGTGGGCCGTAGACAGCATGCCGAGGGAGCCGGTGATGGTGCAGCCGCCAGGGGCGGTGGAACACCCAGCTGGAGCGGCGATGGGGGATGCGGCGGCGAGGCTGACGAGGGCAGAGAGGGAGAGGAACTTCATGTTGCAGATGTAGATGAGGAAGAAGTTATGACTTTGGATGTATCCAGTTGCCTGGAGACTACCGAGTACGAAAAAGGGGGATCTACATGAGCGACTTCCGGGATTCTTATACCTCTGTAGATCCTTTTCAGCTGGCAGTCGAGATGCCATCCGCCAAGCTGCCAAGCATGCAAAGGTGGTACCAAGATTCACTCAGAAGGTGATGTGATGCCAGCATCTTGGACTACACGAGCACATGGACAACAAATTCTCCCTCGAAAGCATTAAAGCGAGTCGAACGGAGTGGTCGGAACCTCTGGTGAGGCTTCCTTCAGCTGCCAAGCAAACCCCTTGAAGCTATTGACAGATAGCGCCTGTGCGGGCTCAATGGTCTCTCCCACCGCCAGCCCATCACCCAATCGAGCCACACGTGCCCAGAATTTAAAGGTGATTGTCGTGGTGTGGCGTCCCAGGTCGTTGGGCTGGAAAGCCTCGCTTATGCATAATTGGTGGTTCAGATAATGGGAACAGACGCGATTGGAGGGTAGGAAGCGAGAGGTCGGCGATTGCATGGGATCAAAAGCGGTTACGCCGGAAAATCGAGAATGCAACCAGTATCTTAGCAAAGACAATGTGTAGGCTGTTCTCGGCCACGTGCATCCCCGAGCAGATTCGTCGTCCTGTTCCATACGTCCAGTGATCTCTCTTGTAAGGATCTGCTATTCCGATATAGTCTCCCGCCTTGAGAGGATGGTCGAGGAAGCGGTCCGGATTGAATGTTTTAGGCCATGAGTAAAGTTCTGGGTCCATTTGGATGCCGTTTTGATGCACCATTAGACCAGTTCCCTTGGGAATGATGTACCCATTGTACTCAATGCCTTGGACAGCTGCATGAGGTCCGCCCATGGCCGTAGCTGGTCGGATCCGAAGCGTTTCTTTGACAATGGCTTGGACGTATGGGAGGTCATCGTCAAAGGTAGAAGACTGACTGCTACCCACCAATGCATCTACTTTGGCAAGTTCAAGAGCTAGGGGAAAAGGGTCATTTTTGACCGTGAACTTACCCACGTCAGCGCCCTCAACCCGTAAACCATGAGCAGGATGACTGATGCCGAGTACCTTTGAACATGGGTGTAAAATCCCATCTCTCGATCGTCCTTGGCTTCCTAGGTCTTTCCAGAGTTGTTAATGCTGTGAAGATATCCCATATCAACTGCTTCCCCTCAAAGTACTGAGCAGGCTGCAACACATTGGCTCTTTGGAGTCAAGCATGAATGATTGACCGAAGCGTCCGCCAGTGATTCCCGTACGGCATGAAAACCATCCGTCTACCACCTAAGACCATGTTTACCAACAGAAAGCTGGGACGAGTAGACGTAGCAGCCGACTTTTTCTCGAGAAGCTCCTTGACAATTTTGGGGCTATTCAAAAGAGTCATACTATTCGCACGCGCACATATTGCTATTTGCACGCGGCTGGTCTGTGCCTTCTACAGAAAAAGGGTTAGCTTCAATTTACGCCACAACACCACTGCCAATTTCCGCCACAGGTCATGGATTTGAACACGTCACATCTCTTCGAAAAGGGGCTCTCAAATGAGTCAAATTGGGGCGACGGCGGCGGCGGCGGGATGTCATCCATCGTAGGGTTGTGGTGTTGAAGTTGAAGCTTAAAGATTGGAAGCTTGCAGCCATAGCTGCCCATAGCTTGTGGCGTTAATTTAGGGGCAGCTTATGGGTCCATGTGGTTCCAGGCTATCCCATTTGGTATAGTGTAATTTTGGTTGTGGCGCATGGGATCACATGGCTAGAGCTTGGACCGATCGCGTGCAAATAGCAATATGTGCGCGTGCGAATAGTATGACTCATTCAAAAAGACCCAGTTTTGAGCAGGGCCAAGGCGCACTTGGTATATCTCGCCATACTGACGCGACCATGTCCTGAGAGCAGAAGCAAAAGATAATTTCCTCAATTTTGTAATATTAATGATCTGGAAAGACCCCCCAAGAAGAGCTCTGCGCTGTCGTCTTGGCTTCGTCTTTACTCTATAGCCCTTCTCAGAGCCGGGATCGTGTGGGGCCGAAGTGCCGGACCGATACCCCACGATCCAGCTCCGGATGGGGACATTAGAACAAGGCGGAATGCGGGGAAATAAAGGCTCGGCAGAAACGGGTATGTGTTATTCTGCTTGAGAAGAGAGGGCTTGAGTTGTTGACGGTTGGATGAAGTCTTGTCGACGTGCTCGACATATCCCAAGCAGGGCTAGCACACGAGACAATCGAGAGACCAGAGTATCATGGCGGCTCAACGGAGTGACTTGATTGCTAATCACAGGTTTGCTTACTCTAGTCTGTCTATTTCACAGTGACGGTCACTTTCGGGTCCCTCAAGAAAATGCAGTCTCCTCGTCTAGGTGGGTGTGCTGCACGTCGTGGAGCCGACGCCAGACTATTCATGGGTAGAGACTTATATAATAGAACCATTACGCTAAATAGCATGCTCCCTTTGTAACAATACTTGCATCTTTATTGAAACTCTTTTCAAGCTCGGTATTAGTCGAAATGGTTGCAGCAGTTGACAGCCTGAGGGAAGCCGGTTTCAAAGGCGACATCATTGACGCCAACTCTTCAAAGTTCGCTACCGCCTCGAAACGCTTCTCTGCCATATTCAATTCTCCAGCTAGACTAGTTACATTTCCTGGAACTGCCGAGGACGTCTCCATCGCCGTGCTTTTTGCTAGCCGGTAGGTCTGAGACAACTATCAGAGACCGCTAGCTAACCATGACTATGCAGGACCAATCTTCCACTTGCCGTCAAATGTGGTGGTCACCATGCAGGTGGGGCCAGTGCCGTAGATGACGGTCTTGTGATTGATCTTTCCCATTTGAAAGGTGTCAAGATCAATAAAGAGCGGTCTGAAGTGACGGTGGCTGGAGGATGTCTTTGGGGAGAGGTGTATACGGCTCTCCGAGATGAGGGTTTAGCTTGTGTTGGAGGGGGAGTGCACAATGTTGGCATTGGTGGTCACTTGCTTGGAGGTAAGTAGAAGGTTTGGAATATGAGCGATCTTGCTAACTACGACTCTTCAGGTGGTTATGGTCCGTTGACTCAAAGATATGGCATGGGTAAGTACTCCATGAATAATACGGTGATTCAATCTGCTGATCTTGTCATTCGCAGCCTGTGACAACATCGTCTCTGCCACCGTTGTTCTCGCCAACGGCGAAATTGTCCAAGCAAGCAACAAGCTGAATCCAGATCTCTTTTGGGGCATTAAAGGTTAGAATGAAGCCGGCTAGCACTCATATGGGAAGCCTGGTCGATGAGTTTTGTGACTTGAGCTGACATGTCCCAGGTGCCTCGTCAAACTTTGGTATCGCCGTGGAGGTCGTTCTCAAGACCTTCCCAGACCCTGTGAGCAAAGCCTAGCAGAGCCCACAAAGTTATTAGTTTCTACTCTGGATACTAACACTAATTCATCTAGGGACAATGGGTATTTCGATCACTCGCATTCTCTCCTGACGATATGCAGACCTTAGTCCCTCGATTTGTGGTAGGTGAAAGTGTGATCCAACTGAGAAGTAACCTGACAATTTTCAGCAACATGTCAACGCCTATCAACTGAATGGCGACGTCATTATGGTATTCCTCAACTTTGTTAGGGGACCTGGAAACAAGGTCAGTAACCATACCTCCACGCGGTGAGGCTGCCATCTAACCTACACCAGCCACTCGTGATTCTTAACTTTACACTACAGGGAACTGTCGACCAATTCTCAGATATCTTCAGGTTCTTCCTAGACGGGGTGAAACCACTCAATGATTCACTATCAACCTTTCCTTCTTTGGTGGAACTCAGCCACTGCCTCGATGACCTGTTGCTTGATGGACCGCCAAGAATAGCAACTGGGGCTCTCCCTGTCATGAACATCACGCCCACGCTTGTGTACAAACTCTGGGAACGATGGTTGGAGTACACAGACAGATACCCAGATGCTACCTCCACCAAGATCGTTTTCGAGATGCACAAAGCCAAGCGTGTTCGTCCTGTACGTCCACCTCACCCATTCCTTGTTGAGAAATGTTGTATCCTCGGTTTGTTTCTTACCAGTTCTGACTTTTTTTAAGGAAACCAGTTGCATTCGCGCCGCCGACCAAGGCCATAGCATGATTCTCATTAGTGAAGAGTAAGTCGCGCTGCAACGCAACTCAGGCCTCGTAATACTAACACGTTGACTCCTTAGACACAACGACCCAGGTCACGATACAACCGCACTAGAGTGGGTGCATGAGGGTAACCAACTTATTCGACAACAGCAGATCCATGACTGGGGCAAAGACCTGGGCGTGTGGGCAAATGCGTCCATGCCAAACGAAGCTGCCGAGGATTGCTGGGGACAGAATTATCCTCGTCTCCAGAAGGTCAAGGTACTGTAGTCTTGATATCTACCGGGTGAATCTCACTAACGAGTAATATCGACAGGCAAAGTATGATCCAGAATGCCTTTTCGACAAGTACTGGCATATCGAGCCGAGCTATGCTCACATTTAGGCCGCTCTGATGACTAGGGCTTCTGGAAATAGTGCAAAATAGAGGCTAGAATCTTCTTGCTTAGATATTTTATTCAATTAGTTATAAATTTCCGAATTATTCTCAATCAAGAAGCTATGGCCTGACATCGTGAGAAAGATGGACGATTTCTGGGGGCAGGCGGACAACATTATGGCTTGATGGTGTCACATTCAGGGATGGAAACGGAGTCATAGAAGCTCTTGATTTCTAACTAAATGAATGTCTGAAGGCTGTCCTTTTATGCCTTTCTGAATAGGGGTGAATTTGTCAGCTTTGTGATAAGATTCATTAGCTTGTGGCAAGCTTCATCAGCT
>SSHR01000152.1:0-13615 GCA_006518225.1 Fusarium neocosmosporiellum | reverse complement strand
CTAAAGTCTGATAATGTGACAGATGGCGCCCCGCTGAGACAGCAATACGAGCCATGCCCGGACTTAACTGTCAGCATACCCGGCATGAAGCTGAAGTCCAATGACCCGGACCTTGGACCAGCTGTACTCGGCAGTACTGGGGAAAAGGAAGTGGTATGTGGTGCCTGGAGTGTCGGGCTCCTCCTGGTTTTCTGGTAGGCGGGAGATGAAACGGCATCGTGACGGATCAACGTGTCCATCGACTGGGCTGTCTAGAGGCACTTCTCCGAAGAACCTTTCGGAAAAGCCCTCAGCTGCCCCATGGTTGTTGCGACTGATTTCATCGAGGGTTTTCTGATCAGGTTTGGTATCGGTATCGGTGTTATTGTTGAGCTTGCGAACATGATTCGCGATGGGGGTAGTCGGAGTCATAGTTTCAGCGTGTCTGAAGACCGTCGTTGCGACCGTGAGAGATGTTTTGCCTAAGTGCCTTGCTCCTGAACTGAAATTTTAGCAAGCGATGAGAAAAAAGAGCTGTAGTCAAACTCGGATCGCTGGGAGAGAAATGCCAGTCTTGGGTTTAATAGCCTGGCCCTAGAAACGCGATCGTGTTGGTCGGGGAGCTTGGTCTTGTTTGTTACCTATGTTGATGAGAACCTTAAATGCATGACGCCATCCATGTTTCCACAGCAGCGGATGTTCTCTCAAGTGTGAGTCATTGCATATCCTTTTCTCTTTCGCACTGAACGAGCATCTTGTGATAGCTTCACCATCTCGGAAGTACAGTGCCAATTACAAGCCTCACACGCAAGACCTCAATTATGCAATGCTCAAGGTCCTTTCCAGCGTGCATAAGCATCAGGAAGGGTCTTAATTGTGTTGTGATTAGCACCACAGTCGGTGCCGCAAGTCACGTCGTAGCTTTAGGCAGTGTTGACCTGCGCTGCACGTGACCTGCGCTTGATGAGCTGTCCAAGCAGTTGACTGTCGAAATAGCATGGCTCGAACTTACTGGGGGCAAATTACTCCTTCTATCGCGCATTGAAACAGACTAGGTAATGAGATGCATCCAACTCCCAGTATATCCTTGGGACTACATTTGGGATCTGGCATCAGTAGGCCAATAAAATAATACCTCATCCGTATCCCTAGAGAGCAACCGCTCCCTCCCTTGAAAATGCACGCAACCCTGAGTTAATGGTCCCTTCCAAGGCCGGGGATGATCCTTCCGGAGTCATTGTGTCTTGGCGCGTGAATCCTCTTAATTAGACGATCGCTTCCTTCGGAAACTTATTCGCGGCAAGTTTTCGGACACTTCTGCTCTTGCTGGTAACAATGTGTATATAAAGACGTTACTTCTTTGAAAACTCAATCGGAATAAATTGTTAATCATGGCAAAAATGAAGTCAATTGCAGCTCTTCTTGTCTTCCTGGCCGTCCCCTGCATTGGTGGCCAGGTACCATGGGGTCAGCTTCCTCCAAGCGTCACCATCCCCGTCCAACCAACCCAACTCAGCATCCCCCAAAGCGTGATTAAAAGTTTTGAGCGAGACATCTCTCAGCAGGGAGACTTCCAAATCACTTGGGAAAACTCGCAGCCTGACCGTCAATTTGGGGTGGACCACAAATGGATGACTACGGCTCTACAGCATTGGCGTGACAAGTTTTCTTGGGGAGATGTTGAATCGAGCATCAACCGGCACCCTCATTTCATGACGAATCTTACTGTCGACATTACGGAGTTACAAGTTCATTTCATGGCTCTCTTCTCCAAAAAGGCCGACGCCATCCCGATTGCCTTCTTCCATGGCTGGCCAGGCAGCTTCCTCGAGTTCATGGACATATTCGACATTGTCAAAGCACGATACGACCCAGACTCGAGTCCCTATCACTTGATTGTTCCTTCACTTCCAGGATTCACCTTTTCAACTGGCCCACCCGTTGATTCAAACTGGGGCATCACCAACACATCGGCCGTGATGGACAGCCTGCTTCAAGGTCTTGGAGTCGAGAAGGGCTACGTGGCCCAGGGAGGCGACATTGGATCATTCGTGGCTCGAACCCTCGCCCTGACATCTTCCAGCTGCAAGGGTAAGTAAGGAATAGAAGTCTATCAGTGCTCCAACTAACAACACCAGCGGTGCACCTCAACTTTATACCCAGTGTTCAGCCTCCGGGTGTGCCAGACCCTCAGAACGACACATCCCTCACACCCCAGGATCGCCAAGTCCTAGCTCGATCACAAGAATTCGTCAACACAAAGCAAGCTTATGCTCTGGAGCAAGGAACCAGGCCAGCAACACTTGGCTTCGTCCTGAGTCACAACCCCGTCGGCCTCTTGGCTTGGCTCGGAGAAAAGTTCCTCGCGTGGACGGACCCATCAAGAGCCTTGACACTAGACCAGATCTTAACACACATCTCTGCCTACCATCTTACTCAAACTATCTCGCGAAGCTTCTACGCCTACCGCGAAACTTCTTACTCGCTATATCCCGAGCCTGCTGTGGCTCCTCGCATTGAGAAGCCTATGGGATACAGCCGGTTCCCTTATGATAACTCTGGAGTGCCAGAGTCTTGGGCCAAAGAGGTTGGAAAGTTGATCTTTTACAAGGCGCATGAGCGCGGTGGACACTTTCCGGCTTTGGAGTACCCTGAGGCGTTGTGGGAGGATGTTGAATCGTTTGTCCAGCAGACATTCCCACACTCTACTTTGTAACTAGTAAACGATCTTTGTATACAATCAGAGGTCTCTAGCTTGTTAAGATTAAATTCTACGCAGTACAAGAGGTTCTGTCATGGCAAACAAGACCAAGGCACCCAAAGCTCCAACATTCAACATAGTAAGAAACATTGCTCTTAGAACATACCCTTCTAAGGAGAAAGCCCCATTCTTCGCGTCTTAAACAGGATCCTGGTATTGGGAGGAAGTGATCTTCAAAATAGCCGTTGAAGCAGTCAATTTCTCTTAGCCATGCCCATATGAAGCAATAAAGCGACCTTCGCGTTGTAACCATGGTTCCTCAAGATAGATCAGACAACCCAAGTCAGGTCAGGGCCGGGATTGGGGGCCGGTCACCGAGCGTGGGGCCAATCGCCGCGCCGATTAGCGCGGAAACGGAGGGACCGCCGGGCCGGTGACGTTTCCCACGAGATCATGCATGGGCTGCCCTGATTGAACTATGGATCGAGCGTCGGTTTTAATTAATAGCTTATGGCCCATGACTGTGGAAAGATGGTTCATTTGAGCCTCGCGTAGCCATCCTTCGTGATCATCGTACTACCCTTCTCGCCGAGGATCATCCATTATCCTTACTGTCACTATCAATAAACGAAGTTCAAGTTCTGTCTCGCTCATATGTCATCTTTTATATATAGAGATGGTGCTTCTCAGTATTCAGTACCAAAGAACTTAAATGATCAGTGAGTGTGCATGCGCGAACGCTGAGGCTGGCAGCAGCAAACAAAGGTGGTGGTGATCGTCGCCGTGTGTAGAAGTTTTTGAAGGTCATAGATTTGAGTAAAGCAGAATTAAAGCGATCCATGCCGTATATAACCGCGTGTTGCAGATAAAACATAGCCTGGGTGACCAGGCGAGCCACTCTACCTTTCGTACAATTCGGCCCAGATTACTCTTAGACAGTCTTGGCAGCCTAGTTCTGTCCTATCAGGCTTGCTCTCCTCCAAGCCTGAATTTGGCTGAGGGAGGCCAACCATGGAACGTGGCTGACTTCCAGCATACCAGTGTACGTAGCTGTTGATCAGTGACTGGCCAAGCTACGTGATGTACAGCCTCCTCAACCCCTTCTTTTATTTGCAAACCCCTCATCTGTGCCGCCTTGGAAGGTTTGTCCCCTTCAGCCGCAGTCCGCCTCACTTTGACTCGTTTAACCCTTGACTTTTGGAACGGGATCCTCCCACATCTCTCCGCTCTCAGATCACGGCGATGTGACGGGCGTAACTTTTGGCCTCAAAGTGATGAACACTCTTAGAAAGGCACGTTTGAGCCCCGTTACCCCTCAGCGCCAGGTCTTGGCGGCCATTTGACTAGACTGTACCGTCCTTCCACGGCTGACTTCGAGGTAAAGGTTTAGTGATAAGCGATTTCTTGATACGGCTTGCACCCATGGAGTACTATCTATGCTATGTCGAGTATTCGAACGATAACGATTGCACTTGCGAAATCCCCTGCGCAAGACGCTGCGAGAGTCGAAACCATCTCATCCCTCTTTACAAATGTGCTTTCCCGCCCCTCGAAGAGAGCCTCAACACTCCCTTTGCAGAATATGAGAGAAGAAGAGACAAGATGTTCTTCTCAAAAAAGATGATTCAAGCACATTTTGGACAGCCCACAGTCATTAACTGCCTTCTGTCGTGCCGATGCCATCAGTGCAACCACGCCCGAGAACTGAGGTCTGCCCTTGATGAAGAAGAACGATCGGGAATTATCAAGAACTCCCAAGACGGCCAGCTTCTTTTCGCGCTTATGGTCTATCTCAGGAAGTTCCACTTGGTATACCTCTGGTTCAGCTCGAGCTACAGAGAAAAGGACTTGGACCAAGCTATCCCACAACTACATCGCCATCACGTTTTCGACCCATTTATAACGAACCTTATGGAAAGAAGGCTCTTCAAGGAGGCCTGTGACCAGGCTTTGGAGATGGTCAACGCAGTTCAACTCTCATTCTCTCAACGCCCAGGGACAATGGCGACTCTCAAAGATTTCCATTCCTCGCCGAGGAGGAAATCCCGGGGGGTTCGTTTGGGACAATGACAAAGTTTGAGATTGACAAAGAATACCGCGACCCATCCGTGGAGATGCGTATGCAAGAGTACTGGGGGTCCGTGGCTAGTCATGGCAGTGACAAGAGGGTGAGTACACCGTAGCGCAGGAGCTTCTTCACTCGCTGACCTATCTTTTCCCATACAGTTTTGGTTTACAAGAAAGTCGGTTAAAACCTCGGGCGCATCTCCTCGAAATCTCGTGGAACAGGAAATGCTCCGGATGGTTTCCAAACTCGCTAAGCCGGCGGCGGAGAACATTATCACCCTGCTTACCTGCTACACCTGGCGCAACGAGATGCACTTCGTGTTTCCTTTTGTAGACTCTGATCTTTCCAGGCTACTCAGGCACGAGCAGGTCTTTGACGCGTCTCTCTGGCTCAACACTGACGAGCTTCCCCAAAACCGGCTCTGGAAGGAAATGGTTGGGGTAGCCCAGGCCTTGAGCGTGATACATACGGATCTGAAGAACCCATTTCAAAGCGTCGCGGGTGGAGCCAAGGTGTTTGCATGCCACTTCGACTTGAAGCCATCCAATATTCTCGCAACAGCAGACGGAAAACTCAAGATTGGAGACTTTGGCCACTCTCAAATCGAGATCGTACGCGAAGGAGACGAGCTCAAGGTCGAATACAGGGGAGGCGATCCTCGATATGCTGCTCCAGAGTCACAGGGGCTAACGAAACACACCGACGAGTGGCTAAACCCTCATGAGTATGGCAGTGCACCAGTACTCAAATATGACGTTTGGTCATTGGCTTGTATCATGACCGAAGTTTTGATCTATATTCTAGGCCATCGAAACTCCGAGGAACATCCCTTCGCCAAGTTTGACAAGAGCCTGGCTCAAAGCAGTGGAAGCACTCAGGTTCGTTTCAGAGGTCGGTTCTTTGACGGCAACGGTCTCAAGCGATGTGTTGAGGATGTCCTGAAGGCCTTCCAAGACAGGTTCTCTGGTGAATCTGCATTGAGTGAATACATGGTAAACATCACCGCTCTTCTATCAACCATGTTTCGGTTCGAAAACCATTGCAGGGCCTCCTCTCGAGATGTTGAGCGCGATTTGAAGAAGGCAGAGGCTGCATATCAATTGAGTCAGGGCCTTGATCATCTAGCCTTCGAAGTAAGGCAGCCGGAGGTTCTAAAGGCCACTGGTTTCAGGGAGATTGGGTGGGAAGACGATGGCGGCAAGTTGGTGTCGTTTATCAAGATGTAAGTCCTCCCCGGTCAGCTTCTCGCCTATTGCATCACACTAATGCTAAGTCAAACTACTATCATGTAGGAACGGCATCAAAGTTGAAGTGGTCAATCAGCATACCCAGGAACGGCACTGTCCGGGCGAGTCTTGCCGTATTCGGTTGTTTAACGAACCAGCGACTAGTGGGAAAAGATCCGCGTTTGTTATGTATTGGGCTATAAACAAGAGCGGCAAGGCCGAAGTATATGAGAGGAGAAGTGAGTACAGAGACATCATATGACCCTGTTCACTGGCTAACTGACATCAACACAGTCAGCTTCCCCGAGTGGGCGTTCAAGCCAACCTACCTATTCCAGGAACCCAAAGATGAGAAGCGCTTCGAATGCATTTTGTTTCCTGCCGAGCCGACGGCCAGAGATGTTGCCTTTTTTTTCCTTTCAGCGCATCGAGGGAAAGTTGAATCCAAGTGCCTAACCTTTTGCACGAATGCTAACACCGAAGAATAGACCTGTACATCTTTCAAGGCGCCCTACTCCAGAAGAAAATTATAACAGAGCACGGGTAAGAGTCCTAAGATAGAAATGGTTTTCTCTTTTTAACACGCCTTCAGATTCTCCGGGGCAACCATCCAGCTCACAAAAATTATGGACTCTAGCTTCGAGGACACTGAGAAGATAAATTCAGCCTCTGTACAGTTCTGGGCAACGGAACGCCCCAGGTTCCTTCAAAGTACCAGTTTAGGGGGGCATCATCAGGAGCGTTCAGCAAATGCCGAATACTTGGTGATTTTCTCCCCGAGGACGGCCCTTCTCCTGCTTCCCCGTCAGTTAGATCCAGTCACGCAGAGAGAGCAGACCTTTAACGCCAAAATAGTGAACAACAACCAGAAAAGGGTTAGTTTTATCAGCTTCAAACCTCGCGAGGCAATAATATCACCTGCAGTTAAGGTAAAGCATCGGCATTTTGAAGCCATTGAATCACAATCTTGCAGTCCTTGGGAACCGGCAAGCGCCAGGGAATTATCCTTGTTTACGACTCCTGCGATCCGACAAGACGAAGGCATACAGCTGAAGGTGGCAAAAATGACTGTGACCAACGAGTCTGGAAAGAGTAAGAAGCAGAAGTCACATCCTTTGCTTGAGCACCTACTCACAAATTGACACAGCCCCCATTGAGGATCTACTCAAGGCAAATATGCACTGGTAATAGTATTATTAGTTTTCGACGGTGGGATCTGGGTTCTGGCGTCTTATGGTAGGGCTTTAATGCACTCATATGCTGAGAACTGTGTTTTTGTTGCTATGGCTGATCTTGCTTTTGTCTGTGAGAGGAAATATCATCAACAATAACCTAGGTATGTCATGATATTCGAGCCTTGGATGAACTAAAAGCTTCCATCGTGCTTTTCCCTGTCCTTTGTATTATCTCGACGAAGGCATAGATGAGCATAGTGACCCCTATCAATGGAAAAGCTAAGATAGCGTATATTTTCAAGTCAGCCGTGGCAGCCCATCTCATGGGGTTCTCCTCTACCATCGTGACGAATCCCATCTGTAGAAATTCCTTCGCTCTGTTAGCACCATGTTAGAGGGCTGGAGATGTATACATACTGCCGCGAAGGAAGCGGGTACAAAGACCAGAGCAAGGACTGTGAGGGTCTTGACAACGTGAGTCTCGCGGCTGGACTGCTCTGCTAATTGGGCAATTGCCTGAGTGTTCAAGTTTGTCATCTCAGAATTCGTCTTGCTGATTTCACTGTTTCTTAAGGAGGCAGTGTCTCGAAGCTGTAAGAGTCAGTCCTTGTCATGTAAGGGTAGAATGTAGAGATCTCAGCTCACCTGCTCCGATGTTGCTTTTGCACGATCCAGCACAGCGGTTGCATTCTTTAGACTAAACCTGTGCTCCTGCTGTGTCTTCTCTAAAAGGCTGGAAAGGACTTCGACAGGAGCACGATGCGGCGAGTCGAGTGAGAGGACTCTCAAGCCGCTTATCTCTCTTAGCATGCATTGAATGGTTTCGATGTTTAGCTCAATGGTATTGATGAGCCTTCTTGCCTGATCAGAGAGGTACTGAAGCGTCTTCAGGTCTTTGCTCGTTTGTTGAACCGAGTCAAACTCGTTGAGTTTGGTTGGCTCCATGTTAGACATGATGACTCGATCGAACTGAAAATGAACTTCAGAATGTTGATAAAGGGCCAAGATGGAATTAAAAGCTTACAACTTTTGTGGTTTCCTGATCCAGGTAGTTGATGAACTGACGCAAGTCATTGTCCACACTGCTGAAGCAAGCCGCATGGAACCATGTCCAATCTCGGGCGACCGTAGCCATCCCGTCTTTTTCTTTAGCAACATCGCCCAGTAGCTCCTTGAACTTATCGGGAAGTCTGACGAGGACATTCAAGACACGATTTGACTCGAGATTTATCTTCTGGTGGATGAGTGCATGGCGGATAGACCATGGATTTGTCCCCGACGAGGCATTTTCTCGCCGAGACTCGTACTTGAGTAGATAGCAAATCTCTATTAGGGAGAGGTGACAATTAGTATCTTGAAATGCGAGTATTGAGTACCCAAGCCTACCAAGTGATGCCAATCCCCCTGACTGTTCCAAGGTCGCCACCAAGTCGAAGCCTGCAAATCCTTCGTCCTTAGGGAAAGATTTCCTTCCAAAAGCCGTGAGATACCGATAAATGCTTGGGGAAATGCCCAGCGCGGAGAGGAGGCTTAGCATTCCATTACAAGTAATTGGTAGATGGCTCCAACCATACGCCGGTTCTAGAAGGCTAAAGAGTAAAAGAACTTTGTTCAGCGAGACATAAATAAACTCCAATAACTTACAATATGGAAGCCCTGATGTCTTCGTCCTGGGTGTCGCTGTTGGCATCTGTCGCCGCACTCGGTGTTGGTGGGTTATGATAGATGGAGAGATGCTCTTGGAGTTCGTTCTCGCTCTCCAGAGAGAAGATTTCCGTGCCTATCCGAGAGACAGGTTTAGCTAAATTGAAACGAATAAGCGCCTGCTCACCTCGCACAGAAAGCTCTGCGACTTCAATTTCCAGTTGACTGTATGGCGGGGCAAAGAGGCCCTGGTTGTTCGCAGCCAGGTCCTGGACGATTTCAGCCACGCGCACGCCCTGCTGCTGGGTTTTCAGTGGCCAAGGAAGTACCTTTGGCATTTTGAGGGGCTGGA
The DNA here is from genome assembly GCA_006518225.1 of Fusarium neocosmosporiellum. NCBI lineage: Eukaryota > Fungi > Ascomycota > Sordariomycetes > Hypocreales > Nectriaceae > Fusarium > Fusarium neocosmosporiellum. Next base: position 4,470 of record SSHR01000152.1, on the reverse strand, counting down.
CCAGTGGACAGTAGGGAGAAAGAAGTGATGAACGAAACAATTAGAGAGACGCGTCGAGCTATATTGAATTTGCTACAAGAGATGAAAGAATATGATCCGTGGCATTCTGAAATCTTCTAGCAGGTCTCTTTGCGTCAAGCTTCACTCTCAAGGCAGATCCGGCCCTCATTCCACCCCCCTTGCCACACTCCTACACTCAACCTTCATGAGACAGCCCCAACGCCCGGCGCCTTAGAGATTCCGCCCAAACGTGGATTTACGCTTTGGCTGCGAGCGTAGTTTGAGCAGATGCTGTTCGTCCTGGCATGTGATCAGCGGTTAGCTCAATGGGGCCCCAGCCTCCTTCGTCTCAAGGTACACACACACTGGTGATTTCCCTGGGCGCTGATACCTGCCACACGCTACTGTGGCCCTCACTAATCACCTGTGAGGGGGATTGCTTTAGTGTCAAATGCGCCTTGGCGGTGTTCTCTTCTTACCGTGCAACACCAGACAAGGCCGGCTTGGCTTTCACTTGGGCCAAACTGTTCCAGTAACCAGGTTCTCAGAACAGATTCCAATACGTCGTACTTGACTGCTGTTGTGTAGGGCATTTTGAATTTTCAGCTGTTGAGTTGTAGTGCTGCTCTTGTGTTAATCCATGCCTACCTGAAGGGGCTGGAGGGGGTGGTGATATATGTAACGCGGCTCATCCTCGTCTCACGAGACTCTTCAATCTTGCCAGTATGAATAATAGAATTACCAATTCAAACCAAAGAAAGTGACTGATCGTTAATGATCGCTCCTAGGGTCGGCGGTTCAGGTGGTTGCCTTGCCACACTATCACAACTTGGGTAACCAAGGCTTCCCCCTCAGCAAGCCACCACCAAAATTATTACGCTTTAATAGTAGCCATGTCTCATTCTCCGGAGGCCGGTTGGATGCAATCCTAAGGGTCATCTACGCGAGGTCTTGGCATAAGCACATGAATATTGCTTTATGAGGCATCGGCAGACGGTGGAACAGGGTGGCAGAACCTTACAGGGTTAAATGCCTGGCGATACGCCCGGTTTGCCTTGAGTTCTGGGGGCTCTAATTCCAGTTTAGACACCGAGAGAAATCAGGCTGTGAAATGAGGCTTGAGACTGGCTGCCTTGACCGCGTAACACCAGCCATTCGAGACAAGAGAGAAGGAGTCCTTAATTGTCACCCGCTGTTCCCCTTGTGACGCTTTTTGTCTGAACCATCTGTATATCGATATTGTCCACAATTACGACGAAAAATCGCAAAGTCAAAATGGCCGGTGATTCCAGCCGTCTTGAACGCTCAGATGAGGCAGTCCAACAGACAATCGAAGAAAGAATCCGAGAGAGCTCACAGCCCTATAAAGGGCCAGCTGAGTTGGATGAGCCGAGGCACGGTGTCAGCGGACGTGGTCCCCTGCGAACATTTGATGTCTTTGCTCTCATAGTCAACAAGATGGTTGGCACGGGAATCTACACTGCGCCTGCTTCCGTCTTTCTGATAACTGGCAACAAGAGCCTTACTCTGGGTCTGTTCGGCATAGGTTTCACATACTCTCTGGTCAGGTACGTGTCCCCTGGAGTTTCTGAATGTTTTGATAGCCCAAAACTGACTAGTTGTGCTAATGATGGTAATAGCATGATAATATATCTTGACTTTGCTAAAGTCTTGCCATTTAACGGCGGCGAACTCATCTACGTTAGTTGCAGGCCACTGAAAGGTTGTTTTGCTAACTAACTTCAATCCCAGATTGATGAAATGACCTCGCACGTGTCCAGGCCCGTAATTGCCTCGGAGATTCGTCCTCGTCGGGGATCGGAGCTCAATGGGCCTACGAATGCCGAACTCAGGACCCTGGATTCACGGGGAAGTGAGCTTCCAACCCATTCATCAACTTTCCCGGCGACCGATCCAAATACTTTCAAGGCGAAGGCAACTTCGTGCCTAAATAGATTCCTAGGCGACGGTCTCCTTGCTTGCATCACCTATTCCATCGCCTTCATCGTCTTCTTCAACTCTGGGACAAACAGCATGCAGTTTGGACGCTTCATTCTCCTCTGCATCGAAGGCAACAACAATACTACCTCGACCAACACGGAACAGGAAAGTAACAACGAAACCAAAGTCATCGACGACATGAACCAGGACCTCATGCGGTTCATCGGCGTTGTCGTTCTCTCTATCATCTGCCTCCTGCAGTACTTCAGTCCGGGCTTTGGCCGTGGCATGAACAAGACGCTTGCCGTCATCAAGGTTGTGTTTCTGCTAGCTTTGTTTATTGTGGGCATCACTGCCAGGGACCGTCTTCCGAAACGCGACAGAGCCAAAGACTGGTATGTATGGCATCCAACTAAAGAGAAGATAGACAAGCCGAGGGCCCTCGCATTCGCAAAAGCCTTGCTATTGGTTCTCTTCAGTTTCCAAGGCTGGGAAAACGCTACCTTTGTTGGTTTTCCCCACCCCAACAACTTTACTTCAACCACGCTGAATCACTAACTTGTCCTACCCAGGTCGCTGGTGAGATACCCACCAACAAACACCACGTCTTGCGTCAGGGCTTTATGCTTGCCGTTTGCACCGTGGGCTGCTTGTATCTTCTCATCGTAGCTGTCTTTGTAAGTGCTGCTGTTGGAATCTATCTGGGTGGCTGTTGACATGAAAAGCTTCACGCCATTACCTGGGATGACCTCACAAAAGGGAGCCGTAATATTAATTACCCTCCTATGGTATGTTAAATTGCAACGATAATTGAGTCAAGAGCCAGAGCTAACACCACTCATCTAACTCACGGGCAACAATGTTGACGCTAGCCGCGCATGGGCTATAGTAGCAGCCATATCCTCCTTTGGAAGCTTGAATGCGATCATCTACACGTTCTCGAGAGGTAATCTGGAGTTGTATTAACACACAGTCTTCCTGAGCTGACATGGGTACCAGTCAAGCAAGCAATCGGTCAAAGTGAAATTCTTCCCTGGTCCCGATACTTGAAACAAGACGATACCCTTCGACAAAACCACTCCAGGCCTGAGGAGGATGAGTTTCTTCAAAAGTCACCACAGGGAGGATTGATTGTCCATTGGATAGCGAGCGTCATATTCATTTCGGCGACAGCTGGCATTCACCTCACTCTGGAGGCAACGTCTATTCCAGGCTACATCCAGACATACGTCCAGTGTTTCTTCCGAGGTTTGTTGTCCTCAACCGCACCATTAGTTCAACTAATAACTGACACCTCACCAGCTATCCTCAGTATAGGCTTCTTCAACCTCAAAACTCGCGAGAGAGCTCTCTGGCCTAAGGGCGCCAATACCAGACGCCAGAACAGGGGCTTCATTGCTCAAGCCTTGCTGTTTGCAACCATTATCTTATATGCCGCCCTCAATTTGGCTATCCTCATCGTCAATGCCATCCATCCCTATCTAGCAAGCGATGGCAGCGATCGTGGTGTCACAGGCTATGTCTTCCCCATAATGGTAGTCGGACTGCTTACTGTCAGTACTGGGTACTACTTACTCTTCTTTGGGGCGGCTTCAAGGCGTTACCAGCCTGTACAGAGCGAGGAACCTGACGTGGATTCGTCCAGCTCCAACTCGGCCGAGATTGTCAAGCAGGATGGCATGGTAGATTTGGAAAGCCGATGGAATATAATGAAATGAGCCGATGTTCAGTGTGAGATTCGAAAGAACTATACTTACGATAGGGAGCTGGAACGAGTCTACAGATTTGGGAGAAGATGGAGGGTCATTTACTCTGTCCCAGGTGATCCAGCATACCAGGTAAATTAACAAGCAAAAAAGGACATGGGGAAAAATATCTGACCTTCATCGTAGGGTACAGATGGCGAGAATAGTGCAACTACTTGCCCATCAAGTGTCACATTCCCCATGTTTCTGTACTGGCTCTTTGGCGGTACTCGCCTCAATCCAAACTGGAATCCCAAACACATCACGACCGAGTGGTGGAGGGGGGTTAAGAACCGATTTCACAATGTATCCAGGAGACTGAAGCCAAGGTCATGGGGTCTTGAGAGGACAGAGAGCCGGTAGCAATGCCATGAGCCTACAGCAGAAAGAATAGATGTTGAGCAGCAGAAATAGGGCCATTGCCTCGGTACCTGGTGAAAGGTATCTTTCACTTTTGCCGATGGTAGTTATAGCGTTTTATGTTCCACAATTGTTAGTATCAATGACGTCTCCAAGAGGAGTTATCGGGCACAATATCAAATAGCACAATGATAAACACATGACAGCATTAAAACCCTATGCTATAATATTCTACAATCAACCGTGTTATCTGGACATGTCTCGATCTAGCGTGTATCCAGGGCGGAGTTCAGGCCGAAAAGTGCTAATTGGCGCGGTTATTATTCTCGAGGGTTGAGAGTATGTAACATGGGTGTAGCCGGAAGAGATTGGATTGAAGCTTACTCCCTCTATCTAAAGGAGCGACGAAGGTCGGTCTCTTATA
>SSHR01000151.1:0-126591 GCA_006518225.1 Fusarium neocosmosporiellum | reverse complement strand
CTAAAGTCTGATAATGTGACAATCACGGAAGAGCTTCATCAACTCTTCCTTCGTCAGCGGTCCCTCGTTCTTCTACTTCTTCCGCGATGATGATGAAGCCGGCGTGTGATACTTAGAGATAGCATTGCATTGCCGCCGCCGCAGCTGTGACGAAGAAGGAGTCAGACCTCTCATAGGCGTCAGAGGCGTCTCCGACACGCATTATAAATCCCCTCTTTTCTTAGGCTGAGAATCAGAAAGTTGGAAGGGATCAGGAAGCTGACTTTGCGGCAGTTCAACCAGTTCGTCGTTATCCTCGTCTTCGCCTTCATCTCTGCCTTCGTCCGCGACTTCTATTATGGCTTCCACCTCGTCGTTATCATCGTCAGCCATTAGAGTATCTAAATCTTGACCTTCTGCCTCGTGGCCTACCTAGACGCTCTCGTCGGAAGCTATAGCGATAAGACGACCTGCCGGTGGGTCATCTATAAAGATCTCTCGCCAAGGGTCATAGGTAATAAAGGGACCAACGAGAAGACCTTCTATCACGACTTTCTTACCGTATTGAGAGCATCTTTCCTTGATCTTCTTCACATTGGCTCGACTAATATAAAGCCGGCTAGTCTCTTCGTTATACTCCGTTCCGGAGAGGTCAGCAGCATCACGAAAGGCATGCCAGAAGTCCTTTAGGTTACGAAGCTTATTCTTTAACGTCTCAAAATACCAAACCGGGGTATCCCAAGTCGCCTTAAAGCCAGGGATAAAGCCCTCCAATACATGCCTATACGGCACGGCCTTATTAACATTCAGTTCGCCATTCCGATAAGCTTCCAGCAGTCTTTAAAGGAAGTATAATGTCTACTCGTTAGACCATCGCCAAGCCCGGCTATTATGAGGCTATAACTCGACTTCCTACGTGCTGAGATCGCGAGGGTAGGTTAGCGGCAGCTATGATTCCTCTTGTATAGCCGGCGGCACTCGGGGTCTCTTCTTAGACCGCCGGCGAGGTCGTGGGAGCGACATCTCTTCGATTTATATGTATTTTCTATGGGAAATACAGGGACGATACTTCTTTTCTCGAAAATCACATCCAAAGGTAACGAAATTAAGGTTCAAAGGCGATATATTTACTTACTGAACATCACGGCCGTGATGACCTCACTATGACCCCCCTGACAGGTGGGGAAGGAGCCATCGCCCGTTGAGGAATAGCTATAAACATAACGGGGTTTTATGTACAAGACGGTGGCTGCGCTAATTTTATGCGATAGCATGTCTTTTCTGATAACAGGGATCAGTCAGACCCCAGTTCATGATCAGGGCCTAAGGTCGAGTCACTTGGTCTTGCGAGGTGCAATGGAGCGCTCGTTTTCTTTGCCTTTACACCTAGTGATCGGATCTCGGCCGGGAGTATCGCTACAGGAACTTATCATCGGGCGATCACCCGGACTGCTGTTGGTCGTTGACATAAAGTTCCACATGGGATTCATTGACCTTGCAATTGACTTCAAGTCGCACAACTGCCGCTGAAAACGGTCGACACTACCTCGACGCACCCACGTGAAGTTCTTGAAAATGAAAAACATATGGTAACATGTGTTAAGCGAGCCGGCCGAGGTTTCTGAGTTATGAGAAAAGATGACATGACAGGCCGAGGCGTCAGCAAACAGAATCACGGTACGATTTTGGGATTACTTGGATAGAAACAACACTCGTCTTCATCCACAACTTGACTTCATTCTGTGCCATAATACCGATCCTCGGACTTTCCCGTAGTATCAGAAGCAAATATGCGAGCAAAGGGCCGAAACTTAGCTACGCCTAGTTGATTCGCATGGCATTTTAGTTCGCCAGACTGAGAGGTCTAGAAGCTCAGGTGCCTGGTTGTCCACCCTGCCCAGGCCATGTCGGAGGACATTGCACTCACAGTACAGACTAATGGACTGTCTGCCCCGCTTCAGTAAATATCAACTCTGTACCAGCCCTGTACCAGCTCCCATTAACTTGTAGGATGAATGCCATTGAGTTTGGCCGCAACTCTGGTATCCTCGTCTTGGGGAAATGATCCACAGCCGACATCAGGCCGCGGTTAACCGTCAATGAGGGAAAGGTCACCAAAACTATAATGTGCAAATTTTCAAGAGTGACGTCGGGTAGCAGACCAAAGCGAGCATCGAGAGACAGGGTATCCCTGAGATGGATAGATCAACACACGGCATCGGCGAGCTCAATATCTCGCTCGCTAAAAGCTCTCGTCAAGCCTCTGATTGACGATTACGTAGTCAGCAAAGCGTCTAGACCGGCAGTGATAGTGTGGCGTCTAATACCCCTCAGACAACGTTTCAAAAAAAGTCATCGTGAGTTGTGCTCCAATGGCACCTCCCGTCCGGTTACATCGGCACGCGCTCTTACACGGCCCTGACTTAATAGCGGAAGCGTAAATCATCGTATCCCTCTCAAACTACATGCCTCATACCGCGGTTCTTTGAAATCAATTGACCGCGACTGACGAGACCCTACCATCCGGGACAACGGAAACCAATGCTGGATTGCCATCTTCGTGCGGGGACGCCATCCCAGTCCCCCGCAAACTCTCTCGACAAGTGACTTTGCAAAGGCATGGCGGAGGAACCGAGTACCGGGCCTCAACATGCACGCACACTCGCGTTAAGCCGTGAGTAAGGCCGAGCCACCCGCTCAAGTCATGCATCTGGCTACTGAGAGCAGTGTACATGTGAAGAGCAAAGCAGCATCAGGCCATGAGACTTGATGAAACCCGGCCAAGAGCAACTACGACTGCGGAGAGAGTTGTACTAGGTGCAGGTGTGATTCATCGCTGACAATGCGGCGTCTCACCATGACGCGGATCTCATGTCTGCTGTTTACAGTCGGTCAAGAAGAATACCTATATCTATCTCCTCCCGTTGACTCAGGTCTTCCAGGACACAAACAGCTTAGACACAGCTACTTGTCTATTCATTGCTTCATTGCAACGATTACTCTCAAAATATTTTTCCCAGCATCCACTACCTTCAACATGGGTGACCTTCGTTTCTCTTCCTCTTCCTCTGGTTCTCAGGACAACAGGACCTTCAACATCGACCCCTACACTCTGGTCGAGGCCCTTCTCGGCCAGAAACTCGAGAAGCCCTCGGATGGCCTTCAGGCCGACTATGAAGAGATTCCCGAGGTGAAGCCTATGTCTTCTCGACGTGGCAACAAGATGCACCCCGACTCCCCTCCCAAGGACATCAACGTCGGAGCTATCAACCCTTATGCTCTCTGCGAAGCTCTCCTTGGCCGCAAGATCGACAAATACTCGCCGACTTCGGCCACCATCCTGTCCAATGTCTTGCAGACGGACTACGATGAGCTCTTCGACATGAAGCACAACTCTGTGCTCTTTGCTGGACTCAAGCTCGATGAGAAGGACCGCAAGGCGGAGCGACTCAACGAGAAGGACATGAAGATCCTCAAGGAGCGTGATCTCATGACCCCTGATCTCTCTGAGATCGATAGACTCGACGATCTCGAGCACATCGGCCTCAAGGACTTTGGCAAGATGAAGGTCAAGATGGCTCGCATGCAGAACGGCAAGATGCATCTTGTCCTCAACGCCCACTCTGTTGGCAAGACGGTGTCCAACTGCGACTTGACCATGTCCATCAACGAGCTCGTCAGCGAGTTCCGAAAGCAGAGCGGCCACTGGACCCCCCCCAACGCCACTTGGCGCGACATGTACGACCGCCTGTTCCAAGATGTCAACAAGCAACTCATCAGCGACATTGCCATGTTCCGACTTGGCGAGCAGAGAATCGCCATGCACGGCTTTGACGACCCCACTCAGGGCTGCTCGAGCAACAGCTGGCTGATTGCCGCTCTCTTCTCCGTCTTCTGGTCTGATCCCTCTAGCATCAACCGGGCTACCAAGGTCCACCACGACCAGAACCAGAAGAGGAAGCTCGCCATCAAGTTTCACGACAAGGGCGGCGACAATAACAGCAAAACTGAGACTGTTGAGGTCAACTACGAGATCCCCATCAACAACTCGAACAACGAGCCCATGTACTGCCGCTCCAGCGACGGTGCTGACATCTGGCCTTGCCTGTACGAGAAGGCCTTTGCCAAGTGGATCACTGGCAGCAGCTCCGAGCACCCCGACATCACCAAGACGCACTGCGGTGACCCTGTCAAGGCCATGGCCCAGATCAACGGCCAGGACCCCCACTACTTCCAGACTGAGAAGCACTCAGCCTGCAGCCTCCTGGGCCTTGTCCGCCAGAACTGCGTCAACTTCAAGACCATCAACCCCATGACCGCCTGGACCTACGCCACCGGCGACATGTACCGAGGCAGCAACATCGTGGCCAACCACGCCTACTCTGTCCTCGGCTACACCTTCAAGGGTGACAAGCAGTACATCGTCCTCCGCAACCCATGGGGAGTTACCGAGCCCGTCGGTCTCAACAGCTATCCCGAGATCCTTGAGCGTCTGACCCCTGACCAGTGGCACCCCGCTGCCATGCTCGACCACGGTGGTCTCTTTGCTCTCGAGGCCCGCGCTTTCAAGCACTGCTTTGCCTGGATGGGTATTGCCGACTAAATGAGCTTACCACAACTGGTATTTCCGACCCTGGAACGAGACAGTCGAGCAGTGGTCTTTGCGATTTTACCCAAAATTCCACTTCCTTGTCTTCCGTCGACCCAACAAGCTGGGCCAATCATTTAGGTTTTCCTCAAATTTTTTCCTTGGTGAATTTCATGTAACCACACTCCTTACTTCTCCTTGTTTGGTTGTCTGGGTTTGGTGGTTGGTTGTCGGGTCGGGGACTAGTCTGGTTCGCAATACAACCACGTTTGCACCTGCGCATTGTTGATCTGGTGACTTTTCCTGTGATTAAAAGCAAATTATAGTAGCCAACTATGAATGATTTGAGCATTACATGGAATTGTACTTTTCTTACATATGTAGATGTGATATTGATAGCAAAGGACTAGATGTTGCTGGTCCTGACTGTTCAGTACTCCCCTTGGTGCTTCCTTGATATGAAGCGCGACCACGGCTGACGAAGATGCCTTGGAAATGGATATAAATATACACAGTCTTGGATTTTGTGCTCGACAGGTTTGGATACTGATAAGCACGTTCCTGGGTAAGTGGCTCCCATCAGCTTCTGCCACAGAGCAGATAAGAGAGAACATGTTGAACAAGGGTTAACTTCTCTAACTCTTAGATACCATGCATGAGTCCGATTTAGTGCATCATCTCAGCTCGTGACTTCTGCGCCATCCAACTGCGCGTCGCGTCGGAGCCCAATCATCCCAAGGGGACTCTTTCATCCGCCTGTCCCTCATAAACCGCTGAACATCCCCTAACTTGTTCCGTGCACTCAATAGGTCGATGCAGTACCTCTTCTCTTCTTTTTTGTCATGATCATTGAAACCGAGCCCATTCGGCTTCTCCGGACGCAGTCTGCTGCATTGTCAGCCGTTAGCGTTATCCTCGACTTCAGCTCTCGGTTTGGCAATGTTTTGAAGATTGTCTCCATATCAGGCTTGTCATTTGCTATCTACTTATGGTTCCCGGTCTTGGCGCTGCCTGATTGAGTATCAATTGCTTCTAGTTTGCAGCTGAACATCCACTGTCAGACATGTCAGATTGGTCCCGCCAGGATTCCCATGTCATCTTCCAATAGTGCACCGCTTCGCTAAACAGCCCTACCAGGGAGGGCTGCGTCTGGCATTTTCAGCTGCTTGGCATACAGCTACAACAACGAAGCAGGTACTTGGAGACCCGTATGTGAGTGATAGTACAGGCTTAAAAGTCGCGGGTGCTCGGTTCAAAGCCGTTGAACTTGAGCATCTGTCCAATCTGAACATCAAGTCAAAATGAGACGATTTGCTCTCATCCAGTACGCTTTAGCGGCTATATTCTTTTCTTTTGCATCTGCAGCATCCACAGCGTCGACATGCTTTCCCGCGAAGAAGATAGCGGCTCAGCTGGGCCCCATGCTATCTGCTGATGCCGAGATTTACATCCCAGACCAAGCAGGGTTTTTTGATGTCAGCTTGAGATGGTCCAAGTTTGCTGCTCCATCATACGCGGCATACATCAAAGTGGTTACCGAAAAGGATGTTCAGACAATTGTATGCTATCATAGCCCTCAATCCTCTCCCAATCCCATCCCTCTGCCTTCAAGGAAAGTCACCGTGCCAAAGTTGGGCACTTGGTGGAAGTCTCAATTTAACACAGAGTTTCTGACTAACCTGCGGCGTTTGACAGGTTCGGTATGCCAACAAAAAGGACATCCCTTTCTTGACCGTCTCTGGAGGCCACGGTTGGACTTCGCAACTGCAGAAGATGCAGCACGGCATTGGGATATCTACTCAGAAGCTCAACACCATGAAGTTGGCAAAAGATGGCAAGACAGTTCGTCTTGGCGGAGGAGTCAAAAGCGGACAGGTTGAAAGGTTCCTTTCTGCCCGGGGCAAGCGTTCAGGTGAGTACAACCAGCCTTCACAGTATTCCTGGCGCAGGTTTTGTCTATGAGCTCCTGGGTACTAACTTTTGATCTCCACGCAAAGTGACCGGCGTCTGCGAGTGCACTGGCCTTATGGGCGTTGCCCTTGGAGGCGGCCATGGCACTCTGCAAGGACACTACGGTCTGCTTGCTGACCAGATTGTCGCTGCTCGCGTTGTGCTAGCCAACGGGAAAGCCATCACTGCCTCCCAAAAAGAGAATGCTGATCTCTTCTGGGCATTCCGGGGAGCTGGCCACAACTTTGGGATTGTAACAGAGGTCACCTACAAAGTATACGATGCCCCTGCCAGAGACAACTGGCTTGTCAAGACCTTTGTCTACCTCCCCGATCAAATCGAGTCTTTTTACAAGGTCGCGAACAAAGCCATCGGAAATGGCTATGGCGTTACTCGGCAGCCAGCAGGCATGCTTGTTGCCTCCCTGTATACCATCGTTCCTGATGTCGACCCCAATACGGTATGTAGGATTGTCTCTTATTTCGTCGCCTGTCACGCACTCGCAAGAAACTCCCACGAACAAGACTTGAACATCAATATCGCTGACAGTGCTCCAATAGCCAGTACTACTCTTTCTCATGGTGTACGATGGCTCAGAGGAAGAGATGACACCCCATGCCAAGCCTTATCTAGACCTCAGGCCGGTTTTTAACAGCACCCAGAAAATTTCTTATAGTGAGATCTCTGCTGTTTTTGCGTTTGACGACAACTCCGTCGCGTGTCAGAAAGGAGTCCGCACACAAGGCTACTCCCTACTCCTCCAGAAGTATCATGCTCCGACTCAGCGTGCTGTGTACGATGAATTTAGCAAATTCATAGTCAAAAATCCAGACTTCAAGCGCAGCTATGTCATCTTTGAGGGATACCCTCTTCAGGGAGTGCGGGCAATTGATGCATCCACTACTTCAGTGGCAGATCGAGGTAGCAACATCATCGCGTAAGTCTGCCCCAGAAGGGTGCGCAATATGGCCCTGCTCTAACAAGTCATCAATAGTCTTTTCTCTCTTCTCTATTCGTCTCCCAAAAATGACAAAATTGCCACTGAAATTGGCACAAAAGTCAGGGGCTTGTTGCACAAGGGGACCGGCGAGAGAGACATGAGTGTTTACATCGGATATGCGAGGGGCACCGAGACTGCTCGGCAGGTCTATGGAAACGACGGCGTTCGTTTGAGGAGGTTGAAGGGTTTAAAACAGAAGTATGATCCCCACGAGAGGCTCAGCTTTTATGCGCGTATAGATTGAAGGACCCTGAAATTTTCTTCGTATTTCGCATTGGGTGTGAATTAGAGTTTAAGGGACGATCAAGGGTCACATCCTTCAGCTCTAGGCCATGAACGCGTGGATGGAGGTCATAGAGATTGTGGAAGCAAAATAAGGATTCAGGAACAACCCAGCTTTCAAGTCGGCTACTTGCTACACCAGACGGCTCTATCTTCCTAATCTTCAAGAAGCCGGCAGTCTCGAATGACATGATTTAGTGTTTAACATGGGGGGTTGCAGTTGAGCACAGAGCCATGAAAAATATCTACCACCACTAAACTGCCTTCTTATACGCAAGGGAGAGAGCTATCCCCACCAATTGTTACCCTACATGTGGCCGAGCAAACAAACCCGGCAAATATGCTCTCCGTCATGTTTACGAGAGAATCTTGTAGGCAAGACGCATTGTACCTGTGCACTCGAGCCGCTACAAGGAAGAAGCACTGTTCCTTCTAGGTCAAACAGAGTATCTTAAGCCGTTGTCTAATTATTGTGATACACGCCAGGCCGTCGTGATCTTACGCGGCAGCTTATTGATCACTATTGCCAAGGCAAACAGCTTTGCGGGATATCCCTTCAGATGCTTGGCAGAGGTCAGCGGTGTAAGTCAGAATAAAAGAGCAATGTCGTCGCCTTTAGTTGCCATTGAACACTCATCCCTTCGTTCTCAATCAGGTGTTTATTTAGTCGTTGATCATGATCCGTTCACTTCTTGCCATTGCCCTGTTGGGTAGCCAAGCTTTCGTCAATGCGGCGGCGACAAAGGTCGAAAAGCGCAGCATTGATGAGATTTACAAAGCAGCTCTTGCTGAGGGCGGTGTTGTCACCCTCTGGCATGGTGGTGACGAGGCCAATTCGCGGGACGACCCGAAAGCGGCCTTCGAAGAGCGGTTCCCTGGCATGACCCTCAATGCCACCGTTGACTTGTCCAAGTACCACGACGGCCGGCTGGACAAGCAGATCGCCGAGAAGAACGTCCAGGTGGACAGCGTCATCCTCCAGACCCTGCACGACTACCCTCGATGGGCCTCCGAGGGCGCCCTGCTGGATTATGCCCCTCTCGGCTAGGACAAGATTCACCCCAAGTTCAAGAACAAGGGAAACGCTGCCTACTACGGCATAGCCATCATCGCTTGGATTGGCCAATGGAGATCCGATAAGCTCCCGGGGGTTGAGTGGGAGGACTGGGTGCGTCCCGAGTTCAAGGATAAGCTTGTCCTCACCTATCCCAACGATGACGATGCCGTTCTCTTTGCCTTTGATCTCATGTGAGTTATTCAGTGATCCGTTGAGGCTTAAACACAGTCGCTTATACATCAAATTTAGCATCAAGGAGCTCGGCATTGAATGGCTTGATAAGCTTCTTGCCTTGAACCCTCGCTGGGTTCGTGGCACCAGGTCCCCGAGAACCATCCTCACTCGCAACGATACCGAATGGGCTGCCACCTTTACTGCATCCGGCAGCCTCAGCCCTGTTGCTCCTTACAACATCTCCTTCCCCGTCAAGGGTCGCTTCGTCCCTTGGCCTCAGGCTGGTGCCATCCTGAAGGATGCTCCTCATCCTGAGGGAGCCAAGCTTCTGCATAGCTTCATGCTGAGCAAGGAGTTCCTGGAGCCCCGTGGCAGCTGGACCGTTCTTCAGGATATTGCACCTCCCAAGAACTACTCTTCTATTCTTGAGATGCCTGGAACTGACCCTACTGCTTTCGGCAAGTGGATGTCGGACCGGGCAGCTGCTGAGGGACTCAGGTTCTACCTTGAGGATCGCCTTGGAACTGCTCAGGGTGTCAGCCCGATTATTGACGATATCTAGTAGCATCGCGATTGGTATTCGGGGTTAAGTAGCTAGCTATACATCTATAAAAGCATACATTTGGACATCCAATACTCGGTCTTCGTGTGCATCTTTATGCTCAAACTCTCTATAACCAACTCCGGTATATCCACAGTTGCCCTTAGGCTTAGAGATAGGAAATGAGTAAATCATTGCTGTGTATGCTGACAGACCGAGCTGTAAGCATCGATCTACTAAAGGATTCATCCAATTCCCAGTGCGGCTTCCAATGACAAAATGGTCAATAAGTCACAATAATCATGCTACTTCAGTCCTATGAGAGCCATAAACCAACACTCCCTTTCAATCAGGAACTCCGCATGCGCACTTCCGAGCTGGCGATTGCATGGAAGCTGAATTACTAGGCCACGGTGGCCTATCGTGACGCACCGCTGTAATATCCAAAACACTATAGATGAGGAAACATCTGAAGCCATGGTGGCGATAGAAACACCCCAAGAGGAACACATCTGAAGCTCAAAAACGACTCGAGCACGATATAGACCCTCGCGATGATATACATCGCCAGGGCAGGAATGTTGAAACAAATCAAGGCGAAAAACCCAATATCCCAATAGTCCCACTCGCTCTTCTTCTTTGGGTTCCCATCTTCAGCATCTTCTTTATTATCAGGGTGGTCAGTAACGGTCCGAGAATTGATCAGTTTGACCAGTCCCATAAAGGCAATATCTAGGATGAACATGACTGGAGATGCGCAGACGATGTAGAGGCAGCAAATCTTCCAGAAAATACTCTCGAAATGGCTCGGAAAGGTCCATTTCCACGCTGCCAGATGGACACCGCCGTAGCATGCAGGAAGAAGTAATGCTAGGCCAATAATAGCGACGTGAAAGTTCACTTCCAGGTTCCGTTCACCGTGGCTAAATGGCAACTCGCGTTTGTCCTTTGGCTTCTCAAACTCGTCCAGACGAGACAAGTAAAGGGCCTGACAATCCGTCTTTCCCTGGCCCATGAGCTCAATCTCTTCTTCCATGTGTGGCGCGTCAAACTTGGGGCCAGCGCCACGAGCAAGCACCTCACAGTCTTCGTAGGGGAATGCGCCGAAGATGGCATTCCATCTTTGAAGAAACGGAGTAGTGACCTCCAACTCTCGATTACTCGTGTGGAGAGCGAGGCCAGATAACATGATGTCGCCCTGTCGCATGACTGATGAATGTTCCGGGCTGTACCACAGCATGGATGCTCGGTCGCTGGCCAGTCTGAGGGGAGGTATCGGCCGTTCCGTAGACCAAGGTGGGAAGATGGCCAGTTCGTTTGACCAAGACGAGTGAAACTGTTGCTGGACCATCCGTGCCGCCTCTCCAAGGAACTGGCTTGGACTTACCACTTCTGGCTCCTGCACGTTGAGTGGTTTCTGGGGAGTTTAGTCAGTGAGCCTCGAGCAAAGAATCGGGTGAAATGTCAACATACCTGGAACCAACAGGCGTAAAGAAACACGGCATAGATGACGTGCACCACGGTATGTATCTCCAGCAAGGTCAAAGGGAGATCATTCACGTAGCGCGTGATGCACTGAGTAACCATCCAAAGGATCTGTGTAAGAACAAGAGCCTTCTGAATGTAATTGGCCTTGCTTTTGTCATTAATCCGTTTCCTTGAAATGTATAGCCAATGTCCTCTCTCAGCCAGCTGGATGAGGCCACGAGGGCTAATGCATGCTATCCGAGGAGATGGCATATTGGTAAAATGAAGATAGGCATCGTGGTCCAGATCTGACAATGAGAGGATCTCTTTAACGTCAATGTGGACGCCTCGCATCACGATAAAGAAAGCATACTTTAAGTCGAAATTGAACTAACGCAATAGTTAGCAAGAAAGTCACTAAAACCCATTAGAACAAGAGAGTAGCGCCTACGGATTTATCCACTGTGTCGCTCCGACTTTGGAGGTCGCGGAGCTTGCGTCTTAGCGCCTAAGCCCGCTGGAGCTGGTTGGCAGCCATGTATAGCACGATCTTGGGCGCGAAGAGGGTCAAAGCGACCTATTGCGTTTTGGACCATAAAATTTGATACTAAGCGGTTTTCTCGGGGACGTTGAGGTGCAGGGCAGTGTAGATGCACGCCACGAGAGTGAGGAGATAGCTCTGGAGGATGTCTATTGTGCCTCGAACATTGGGGGAGTTGACCTAGCTAGGGACGACTATGGCGCGAAGGGCGCTAGTGTCATTCTGATGGGGAAATAGGACGGTCCATGGCGAGCTTATTGTCGAGTTATCGTCTGACGGCGCCATGAGAGTTCGTTCGCGTCCGGTTTAAGCCTAGGAGTTGTCTGAGGGAATTTCTTGGAAGCCAAAGCGAGTCGAAGGGAGAAAAGACGCTGAGCAACATGAGCATCCTTGCCACGTTGTTTTCAGCTGCCAAGAGAGTGCGAATCTAGACCTTGGGCTTTTTCTGTAGGTTTTAGAACGAGGCTGCCGGTGGCGTTGAATGCCTAGCTAATGAGGAAGACCCGTGCCTGCCAGCCTTGATGGAGGCCGGTGAGATAAGGAGATATAGCTTCTAGGCGATTTGAGATGATAATATCTATAATGTTTTGGGTATTTGATTTGAGAAACTCGTCTTCGTTTGAAGGTGTGATAGAAGGATATTTATGACTGGAGGTGGAGTTGGCGATGGCACCCAGATTGGGGAAGATCCGTGATATTCTAAGCCGATACTGCCAGGGTCTAGTTATAAAACCTTTTGTCTCGGTTTCTCTGTCTATGGATCCTATCTCGATGAATGATTCCAGCAAAGAGTGTTGCTCCTTGCTTGTCCACCGACTGAATGTGCACGTGATTGACATGTCCTCACGTGATCAAAGGCAACGGGTAGTGATTACTGGCTGAGCGTCCAGCTAATACAGCTCTCGTCTCAACCTTGTCCCCGTAAGCAGCGAGGCCGGACCCTCGGTGGGGTTAAGCTTTTGCATGGATTGGGATGCTAGCAACAAGATCTTACGCTCAGTGCTTGATAATCAGTCCCCTGGTCTTTTCTCACCTCTGGCCACTTCACCGCTCCATACAATGAATGCAACGGCCATTACTGCTACAACGGGCTTTGTTGCCGAGACGAGCTCGTACGGTAAAGTCCTGGCGTTTCTCGTGCTGCCATGTCTCCTTACATATGCCTATACCTCCTACGGCAACAAGGGGTACCGCCATGACCCGGCATCTCGGGAACCACCGCGGGTTCCGTACTGGGTCCCCGTCGTAGGCAACACATTTGGCTTTGCCTTTGACACGGAAAAATTCCTCTTTTCCGCCATGTAACACTCCACCTCGCCCCTTTTGACGCTTTCCCTAACACTTCCTAGATCCAAGTTTGGCAATGTTCCGCTTCGGCTCCTGATTGGGGCCGAGCCAATGTACTATATCCCTCACGGCCAGCCAATCCTTGACCTTTTCAAGGCATCTCGTCATTTAACCACCAAGTCCCTTGGTGTTATGACCATTCGGAATGCATTTGGCTGTCCACCTGCAGATGTCAAGATTTATGCAGACGACGAGTCTGGGGCAGATGCAAAGCCTGCGCCAGGCTGGGAGCACGTCGATCCTTCACAGCGATTGCACTTTGTGCACCATCGCGACTTACATACGCTTCTAGCCGGAAGCTCGCTGCATGCTCTGGAAGAAAAGTTTGTGGAGGTATTGTCAAGGAGTATTTCAAATGATTCAAGGTTTAAGGAGGGCGAATGGACGGAAGTGAGCGACTTGTATGCCCTGTTTAGGGACTACCTCTTCCGTGCTGCGCTTGAAGCCTTCTGTGGCGAGAAGTTTTTGGAGCTCTCACCGGATTTTCCGGAGGATTTTTGGGTGTTCGATCACCATCTTCCAAATCTGTTCAAGAGGCTCCCCAAGTGGCTCATTCCAAAGAGTTATCGCACGAGGGACAAGGCACTCGAGGGAGTGCTACGATATCACAAGTATGGACGAGAGCAATTTGACTTTACTGACGATGATGTCTTGAAGGGAGAATGGACACCCGAGTTTGGTTCACGACTTATGAGGGCGAGACAAAAGATGTTCTTGACGACTGGGTTTTCGGTGCAAGGCGCCGCCGCCCTTGATCTAGGCATGTTATGGGGGCAAGTCACATCTTCCCTCCTTTTCCCTCGTGCAAGGCTAACAAATTTCAGTGTCAATGCCAATGCAATCCCTGCTGCGATGTGGATGCTGCTTGGGGTTCTCCTCAACGACAACATCAAAGATCGCCTCATGGCTGAGATCGAGCCTGCATTTACTGTATCTTCACTGTCGTTCAACAAGGACAGACTATGTTCAGGGCCGCTCCTCAACTCCATCTACTGCGAGACCCTCCGCGTTCGAGTTGCCGCACCTGTAGGTCGGACGTCGTTGATTCCAGACCTCAAGTTTGGGAAATGGAAACTGAAGCAAGGCGTGACCATGCTGTCAACGTCGTGGATTGGAGGCCATGACACCAAGTTCTGGAACACTGGGAGGGAGTTCCCAGATGGGTCTGTGGAGCATCCAGTGGATTCTTTCTGGGCCGAAAGGTTCCTTCAGTATCCAGATGACCCATCAAGCGGACCAGTTCGCAACTCATCCGTCAAGACTCCATTCAATACTAAGAGACGCACACCGGAGGATGATCGAAATGCCCAGGTTGTCACAGAAGGCACGCAAGGATATTGGTATCCATATGGTGGAGGAACCAAGATGTGCCCGGGCCGGTTCTTTGCTACTCAGGAGTTGAAGGTTGGGGTTGCCATCATGCTTCATGCATATGACATTGAGTTGCTTGACCATGAAGCAGCTGCCAAGATCGGGCCCAATATGGACTACTTTCCTTTTGGTACCATCCCTCCTAATGGCAAGGTTGCAGCTCGAATCAGGCGTCGCAAGCTGGAGTAACGAGATTTGGAACTAGTTTTACTTTCCATTATACACTTGGGCATACACTGTTCGGGGAGCAGGCCCGTATAGAAGGGTTGAAAAGAATGGAGACCCGTCAAACCCTCACGAATGCGTTCTGAACTGTAACCTAAGTAATCCGGCCTGATAAGCATCACAAACCCCCAGGGGAACCAAAGGCCAACCAGTCAAAGCGTTGGCATAGTCATACGACCAGTACTCGAATCCATTGTGGCTGTGCTCTCCTATCAGGATAAACCCCTCAACATCTGCAGGTCCAATGTTTCCCCGCCCTCAATTCTTGCGATGTCAACCGTCAGCCCTAAGGACCCAGATACACTTCTCTTCTATAGCGCTACCCACCATGCCGTCCCAACTGTGCCACCGCTGTCGCTTCCTTGAGATCGATGACTCGGCAGTTGGGACTATCAAGTCTATCTTGAAGGGGTCGGTGGAGTACCTTGACTGCAACCGACAAGGCGCAAGCAGGCAGCCAAATCCTATTCAGCTCGACTACCTCCTTGAAGACACCTTACCAGACCTTCCAGTCTTACAATCCTCGAGTGCTGAGGGAGGATCACCTTGCGACTTTTGCCAACTGCTTCGAGACTGCATCTTGGATTCCAGACCTGAGGACTCGCCCTGGGCAGGCAAACTCAACATTCGTCTCCAATACATCTTCAGAGAGGGAATCCCAGAAGCGTTGCGCGCCTACTGGGAACCACCAGCTGGGACCGAATCGTTTCCTCAAAGCGTAATCTTTGCTTTAGAAGGAGGCCCAGGAAAGCCACACCTCTTTCGTCTTCCAAATATCAAACACTAACAAGCAACAGCCCATATTAAGAGCTGGCTACGGTTGGCTTATGCAACCCCTATCCGCGAGGCTTTGGACGCAGAAACCATCACCATGTTTCAAGATGCTGCAGCAAGAAGTCACCAGTATTACCCAATGATGGAGAAAGTGGGATCATTCTGGCCATCCAGGCTGATCAAGATTGAGGGATCCCCATCAAACAGAAAGCTCAGCCTGGCCCTTCGCCGCGAGGTTGAGCTGTCTGGTGACCCAAGCAAGACGCAGGCTGGATACGCCGCCCTGAGCTATTGTTGGGGAACAGCAAAACATGCTGCAAAGAAAGCAAAAACATTTACAACCACACTGGCGCAGAGGCGAAGTGATATACCCGAGTCTGACCTGACAGCACTGATCCGTGATTCGATCACCGTCTGCCAGAGCTTGGGTATCACATACCTCTGGGTGGACGCCCTCTGTATTTTACAGGATTCCTTCGAGGACTGGTCAGTGGAGTCCATGGCAATGTCAGAGATCTACGCCGGTTCCGCCATCACGATCTGTCCACTGGATGCTCAGCATTGTGAACAGAGTTTCCTCTCTCGACGACTAGACTGCCAGGTTGAAGTTCCTTTTACCTCGAAGCTCAGGCCCAGAATCACAGGGACGTATACACTACGCTATTCCGGGATGGAGCTGAGCAACAGCGCCGACGATGAGCTACCATCACCGCCAGACTCTTTGGACAGGGTTCTGAAGAACTAACCATGGATGAGACGTGGCTGGACGTGTCAGGAAATGCAGCTCTCCAGGCAGATGCTCTGTTTCGGAAAGTCCAGGACCTGGCTCCTGCGCACTCACAAGGCCACTACCGAAAAGGGAGATTACGAAGTCCCCAATCCAACTATCTTGCCAACTATTTCCGAAGAGTTGTTCTCAAATGGTCTCTCTGATCGTCTCAAGGCTGCACAGCTGTGGATGTTTCTTGTCCAAAACTATACCAGCCGGAAGCTCACATATCGCAAGGACACGTTCCCAGCTCTATCCGGTATTGCCAAGATATTCGCCAAGAGCCTCAAGGACGATTATGTCGCTGGGCTCTGGAAGAAGGATATCCTGCGCCAGTTGATATGGACCATCACACAGGAAGAACTCCTGTCACAATCCACGTTGCCGTTCCAAAGTCTAGCAGGCTTGCTCGGGCATCTCTCTGACCCGAAAAACTGCTATGGTCCGTCTTGGAGCTGGGCAAGCCGATCGCTCGCCGTCGAGTACAATTCAGACACTGATGCTGCGTCAACCTTCCGAGACGAAGTTGAAGAGGTTAGCGCCCAAGCAAAGGTCGAAGGCCCCAATCCATTCGGTGCTGTATCAGGGGGCACTGTCAGGGTCCGAACGAGGGCGAGAAACTTGGATTTCTCCAAAGCTAAACCGTACTCTGAGGCCAAGTTCAAATTGGATGGGATATGCCATTAGGTCGTGCCATTCGAAGAAGAGGAAGTCCATTGCCATTTGGACTGGGTCACCAAAGAGTTACCAGAGACTCTGAGCAACAATGCTCGCATCGTCCTGTTGCTTAGCGCAACGGACTGGCTGAACGACGAAACTGATACGGACAACCAGGCACTGGGTCTGATCATTTACCTCCTTGACAAACTCCAAAACACTTGGGCACGGATCGGAACCTTTATCTGCGGGGGTCGCCCTGGGACTATCGGCATGAACCTGTTCAAAGGTTGTTCTGTTGAAGAGACAACCATCCTCTGAGCCATCAACAACATGGTTGGTAGCACATATAGATAGAGGCAAGGATCAATGGGAGGAAACTAGCTGCTAGACCAGAGTCTGGATGAAGATCTAAAGGCCCGTGATTATTGAAGAATGACACTACACTTGTCCTCGTGAGATACAGATGACTTGATGTCATTCATGATTTCTCCAATTGATGACCTCCACATAACACTTTGTTGGCACCGTGGTTGGCCCACGTAGTTAGTTCCAGCCTCGTATGAATCGTATGTCGGTGGCACGACACCCACTTCAGCCTGAGTTGGCCGTTATTATCCACTTGTTGGTTTCAGATTGTCTAATCCGCATGTCAATCAATAAATTCCAAACACATAGTATGCGGCCAGGAATGTGTTTTTATATTAAGCGCTGCAAAAGTGCTGAATTGTACAGTCTGGGCTTCTTCGTTGTTAGTCTCAGATTCATTGATTGCTACACCTACCGTTCTCATCTCACAGGCCAGGTGCCGTCACCCACTTCAAACACTTGATCATACCATACTCAGCGTCTCACTATACAGACTCACCACTACCTGCTCCCCCATTTCGTCTGGGGTACATTGCTTGACGGGGCGGTGCTCTTCACCGCTTCATTCTCAGCCAAGCTTGCTCTCAAAAATCTCAAGCCATAGCCAGCTATCAAGTGCGAGACACAATAAGACTAGATAAGGTTCTTCCTTCTATGTGTTCCAGTCATCCCGTTCATGTCAAGCATTCACAAGTTGTATGAGTCGGAGAGGTGGGATCTGTCGTGACGCAGAGCCGACAACCATACCCACCCTACCGCCCGCCATGCACCAAATCCTCATTGACCCATAATGAAAAAAGTATACTGAGACGTGCTACTCCCGAGTTTGCTCTTGGTTAGAGTCTCCATGGATGGTAAATGCGGCTGTAAAGACTCCACTTCCGTGCCGGCAAATGGGGCGAATTTCGCATAGGGAGGGCGAGTGTGCCAACGGCCCTCACCACTACGACCAAGGAAGATGCCAGTTGGGACATGCCCAGGGATCCAAATCCAAATCCTAACCGAGCTCTGTCAAGTTTCAGGCGAGACCATGAGCGCAAAACCCGGTGGCCTGAGAAGCCCTCCTTGAAGCCAAGCTCTTGTTAGGCATCTTTTCAAGAGAGGCGGCTTCTGCAGATCACTTCTGGGAGATTGCGGGGAAGACTAGCAAGGGAAATTGCATGGATCTCGGCGCTGATCGACCAGTTAGTCTGCGGTCCAAGAGCCCACCGGACCAGCAGCCTCGAGGACTTCCACGCCTGAGTCCAGGGAGCAGGGCTCTTGGTAGGGGCCATCGCACTGGAGTCACATGGACATTGTCAAGCCTGGATTCTGAGATCATTCATCGTCTTCCAACCGAAAAATCACTGTGGCTAGTTCAAGCTAATGGATGCATCTTTCAGCACGACAAGGCATGAAGCCAAAATTACCACACATTCATCATAACAATAAAATCAGATTCGCATTACTCCTTCCTAATCCTAATTATTCTTCTTTATTAGAATTAAAGCCCCAGAGTCTTTTCCGCTCTGGACCCCACCATCGAGAGACCGCCTCGGCCTCGATAGCCCATTGCGCAGCCTCCTCGCCATACTTGGACCTGACGCCCTTGGCCAGGTCGCTCATGGACCACTTCTCGAACGGCGCAAGCTCGAGAGGGTCGTTCTTTAGATCGGTGAACCGATATTGTGTATTTTGGTCTAGAGGGATGACGATCCTCCAGGGGGCATCGGCCGAGGTCATGGACAGCATGCTCGCGCCGCCGTTGATGATGCCAAAGTTCCAGGCCCTGCGGCCGTTGTGGGAGGCCTTGTATGGTCGGATTAGGGATTGGCCTTCGTAGTCGTGGATGAGGTCGGATGCGGCTGCTGTGTCCTTCTTGTTGAGCGAGCCGGTGTTGATGAGGAGGTCGAGAATGGTGGGGAGGATAGAGATGGAGGTGGCATTAGCATTATATTGGATCCGAGGGATGTTGGGGTGTCTAAAGGTGATGGGCACACGGAAGTTGCTGACGTGACCGTTCTCGTAGGTGCCGGTCTTGGATCGGATATCCTCCTTGAAGGCCTGGCCGTGGTCGCCGACAAAGACGACGAGGGTTTCGTTGGAGATGCCAAAGTCGTCAAATGTCTGCATGAGCTCGCCGAGCCACGCGTCGGTGAAGCGGATCGCGTTCATGTAGTTGTTAAAGTCCTCGTGCCATCCATTCTTGCCGTGAGTCTGGAGATAGTCCTCCGACTTGAAGGATTGAGGCACGCCCCAGGGGTGATGGGTCGTGCTGGTAAAGTGAGAGAAGAACATGCGCTTGTTCTCCTTCTGGATCTTGGTGATGTAGTCCTTGATGTGGGACTTGAGGGTCGTCTCGGCGTATCCAAAGTAGTTGATCTCCTCCAACTCGCCCTCTTTGGCGTCGGCGTCCAAGCGGTCCTTGGTGACAATGTGCTTGAAGCCAATCTTTTCGTCAAACTTGTCTTGACGATCATATCCGTCGGTGATGGACTGGAAAAAGGCGGGGAACCACTGCTGCTCCAAAAAGTCGTCGCTGGGCTTGTCCTCCTTGATCTTGTTGAAGAGTTCCAGAACCTGAGGGATGCAAGCCTGGTAAGCTTGTGTCTCGGACTCCTCAAAGCCGTCGACGGGCATGGACCAGGCACCACAGTGAATGGCGGCCATACTCTTGAATGAAAGAGAAGACGTAGTGAAACCTCCAACGACATTGATGCCACCGAATCCCTCCTCGGTCGTGTCGTTCCACTGGGGAATCGCTACAGGGTCGAAAGCGGAACCGTCCTTCTTCTTGAAGTCTGCCGACTTTCCAGTGATGCGTTGGGCGACGGGTCCCAGGCCGGCAAGTCGAGCGTTGATCTCATCCTCGTCCTTGTCCTTGTTAGCCTGCATGATGATCTTGTGCATGTCAGAACCGTATTGAAGAGGGAAGAGCTCCTCTCGGAAACTCTCCATCATGATCAGCGCAACGTGCTTGATCTTGACGGTTCCGTTGTTCAGCACCTCCTGCAGCACCTCCAAGATGTCGCTGTCCTGATTTGAAATCTTCATGGGGTCGCTGACGGGGTTGTAAAAGGCGTCCTGATCCTCAATGCCAGGGCAGCTGTTCTTAGCCTTGTCGGTCGAGTTGTCGGTCTTCTCGACCTCCTCAGGGACTGCCTTCTTCAAGGACCACTTGCCAAAGCCAGAAGGAACCTCCTTGGGGAGCCAATCGGGGACTGTGTCGCGGTACTGCTGGACGTAATCGTTGTTGCTTCCCGGGGCCCATCCCTTAAAGTGTCCATTGGGGCTCTCCCACTTGGACACCTCGAGCTGCTCGGGGTAAGGCCACGGGTTTCCGTTGAGCGCAGCATTCTCAGCGCACACATCGGGCGTCGACTTGAACATCTCGAGCATTTGGAGGGGGAGGGTGGCCGACATCATGTGGTACGGCGCGAACGGGCGGCAGAGGGTCGTGAGGGCGATGAAGACGACCACACCACAGATGATGAGCCATGGTGTCTTTTGAGTCCGGTATTCCTCCCAGTTGTCTCCATAGCCACTCTCCAGGCCTCCCTTCATCTCGTCCATATCATCGCTGGAGTCACTAATGTCGCTGTCGGAGCTGTACGGGTCGAGGAGGGTGTTGGGGGATCGAGGATAGTAGTTGCGGCGTCTCTGGGCCCTAGATCCTCTGCATGATGTCCAGACTTGGGGATATTAGCTTGAGTGAGGCTGATGAGATGTAAGACGAAATACCATAGTTGATAGGTGTTGCGACCAAGACCAGCAATGCGCCAACCCCTCTATAAAGATACCACTTAGCAAACCAGGCAAGGCCGAAAATGAGAAGCCCGGATGCAATGACGGTGTTGAGACCGCTGAGCAGGATCTTCATGCCATCCTTGTCGCCGGCGTAGCTTCGTGCCTCGGACCACTTAATCTCATTGCCGGTTGAGTAAAAGAAGCCAATTTGTGAGGAAGCAGCACCAAAAATGATGAGACTGATGTCTTGTCAGTACTACAACAACAAACAGGTGAGACAAATTGAAACTTCAACGTACGAGAAAATACAGCCTAGCACACAGGCGGTGACAGCAGCAACGCCCTTCTTCTGTCGCAGAGCTAGACGTGACACCAAGATGACCAGGAGGTCTGGGAGAAGCAGCGAGGGTAGGAAAAGGACAAAGGCAGCCAAGGAGACGGTCTTGGCGTGTATAGAGAGGTGGACCAGCTTGGTAAAGGTCAATGAAACGAAGGTTAACGAGAAACAAAAGGGAACGAGCGTGGCAAACATCTTTACTAACACGACTCCAGAAAAAAGTACAGGCCAGAAGAAGATGTCGAACAGAAAGGAAAACGGCATCAAGTGGAAGAAAAAAAAAACGAGAGTCAAGAAGCCGTTCAAGAATCTGGGGGAAACAGAAGAAAGTGGAGGAACGGGATCCGTCTCCGTACTTACGGAGACAACAACGACCAAAAAGCAAGCCGCCGCCTTCAGGGGATCAGAATGCAGTAACAGGTCGCGTGTGGCAATGACCAACAGCCAAGTTACATGATTAGTCTAATTAAACACACCTCGCACGGGTGTTACCTCGCGCTCTGAGCGTCGAGCGTCGGGCACCTCAATAGGGCTGAGCCGTGATGAGTGGCGGTCGCATGGCTCTCTCGTATTCAATCTCGACCCGGGGCACACAGTTTTGACTGTTTTTTGCTTCTCCCCGGCTAGCCGATGAGCATTGGTCGTCACATTCAGGGGCCGTTGTTCGAGAGAGCCAATGGCCATTGTGTTTTTCTCATGGCTTCAGCCCAGCGGAACCCCTCTACCAATGCCTGTCCTCAACCCGGGCGAGAACCTCCACCCCCCCTGGGTTGTACAGCGCATGTTGCGCCTCATACGAGCTGTGCCTAAACGAAGCCGTCTGTCAAGCTACCCCAGAGAACCAACGCGGTGGAGAAAATCTCACAAAAATCTTTCCAAAAGTTCCCGCTTCTTCCTGCGCTCCCAGGGGTGACCCCCGGCCGGGCGGTACCTGACCTGGGCCGTGGGTCGATGGCTCAGATTAATGGCACCCGCTAACGGCATAAGCGGCATGGGTAGTCAAGGCTAGGGGCTCACAGGAGCGTAAGAGTGACATGTGAGGCATTTCCCCCTTGGACATGGCGTCTTTTTTTTAGAATCAATTTGCGGTACGGGGGCACGCGACCTTTTGCGAGAGGCACGCGAGCAGTGCAGGACAGTACAGTACAAAGAGGTTATCGGTGATCATTGTTGCAGCGGTGGCGGCATGATTCAAGAGCCACGACAACCTCTTGACTCCTTATTAGTCGCCATGACGTGCCCAATGCTGCTCCAGACCGTGCCCTCACGTAAAGTCCACCACCGTCCGTTTCATGCCGAGGCACTGCTGCACTTTCGTGATGGAGTCGGGAGATTACAAGGCGGTCCGTCCGGTCAAGCAGGCAGGTTTAGCGAGCGAGAGACACTCACC
Organism: Fusarium neocosmosporiellum; assembly: GCA_006518225.1. NCBI lineage: Eukaryota > Fungi > Ascomycota > Sordariomycetes > Hypocreales > Nectriaceae > Fusarium > Fusarium neocosmosporiellum. Next base: position 104,047 of record SSHR01000151.1, on the reverse strand, counting down.
CCGTAGGCAGGTAAACTCGTTTTTTGACAAGAAAATGATCGCCTGAAACCGAGGCCCATCGCGCCATGTTTCTCGTCTTGGCGGCGATTCGGGCCATCCAAGGTTCCCGGCTCGTAAAGCGTCCATTGACGCACGGCTGTTGATCAGCGCTGTATTCTGCTCGTTTCGGCATCTCTGTTGAGAGCCGACAGGGGCGATCCTCCTGGATCCAATGAGTTGGCGACAGATCAGCTGCGCCACACCAGCTCAGAGGCCCTTGGGACCACGCAGGGCGACCTGAGAGGCCTGACAGTTAGCCACATCAGATCATCTCTGACGATGGAGTGGTGTTCTAGCCTTGCAGTTAAGGGGTACTTGTTTCCCAGACGCTGCGCTACTTGCCCAAAAGTCACTCTCATCAGCAGCCCCTCGGAGTGTTTTCTCATTAGCTGAACGCTACCCCACAAGCCTTCCAGACTCTGGCCCTTCTGGTGGCTGATGCTACACGCTAAACGAGTTTGGCATCCTTCAGCCTGGACGGAAATAGCACCACCACGGGGATTGCTGCTTTTGCTGATTGAAGATGACTTGTTCGGCTATCAGAGCCGACAATGCATGTCTTTGTTCACTTGATATTGGTCGCGATAATCGACAATTCCCTTGTTGAAAGTCATGACAATCACTTGCTGACCACCTTTGAATCCATCCTGCAGATCCCACGTCCTACTGTGCCGCTCTGTCGCACCACTTTTCCTGTCGTCAGACAGGCAGCCAACCCGAAAAATCTCTTTTCTCACTCCATATCGACAGGGCTGACTTTCCTGCCTGTCATTCAGGATCCGAAAAAGATGCCTAAATACGGATTACGATCCATTTCATCCCCTTTCATCTCGCAACTTTTGAATCCTTCGCGCAAAGCACCTACCCTAGATTTGAGCGCCGTTTATTCCGCGATGACGTAAGAAAAACCCTTTTGACGCTGCCTCTCCGATCGCACCGGAAAATCGGCATCGCCAGGCGCCGACTAATAATTGTTAGCCTCTGCAGCCTCTTGAAACAAGCCTGTTTTGATTGAAGCCGTGACGTGTTGAAATGCTTGTTGCCTTGCTTGCATAGGATCTCCGGCGAGGCGCAGGCGAAACTTGTAAACAAGAGGCGAATGCGCCTTTCGTAACGGATAGGCATCGATCCTTAACTAGGCAGCTGTCATGGCCATTGCAGGATCGTCATGGTTGATGCCATCACTGCCCGCATGATCACTGACAGGCAGTTGCATGGTGTGGTAAGAAATGTTCAAGCTAAACAAGTCTCGAGCTTCTGAATGATGATGATAGATTCCAGCCTTGATGGAGTAGAATCAGAAAAGCCTTCTTCCGAAACCAGGCGGGCTCAAGTTCTGACACAGAAGCCTTGTTTCCAGGTTGTCTAAGTTCAGTTGGATGTTATGACCCTTGCATGTCTTTAATTGCCCGTCAGGATTCAGATGCAGGCATGTGAGAAAACCGGCGATTCTTTGCCTCGGCTGAATCATTCGTCCTCGATCCGAAACAAAACTGGATGGTAGAAAGCATGTGGTTGGTTGGTGAGACTTCTGGCACAGCGGCCTCCAAGAGGGGCTCGGCAGAGTGAAAGTGGCTGACACATGTCTCTGTTCGGAGAGTTGACGCTCTCCACTTGGTTTCTTTTCCTGGATACTACCGAGACTTTATCTATTAGCAGTGTTATCTGGTTAGAGACGGGTCGTTGGGCACTCAACGTCTCTGAAGTGGCGTTTAACAGATATGGCACGCCCGCGTCTAGTTCCTGCGGGCCCGGCTTGGTGATAGGGCTCAAAATCATTAGGACTTTCGGTTGTATACCCATGGACAGCGAATTGTCTGCTCTCCATCCCCATCTCTCTGTTACAGCTAAGGGCCGACTCAGATGCGAGTCCAAGTGCCTCTCCTAAACAATAGTTACTACTCGGGCATAGAATAATTAAAATAGAGCATTGAAGAAGGGCAATGGATTCGTGGAGGGCAGACAAGTTGTTCATGTTTCGTGGGTTTCATTAGTGTCACATTCAGCCTATAGGACCATCTAGCACTGCAACTTGTGGAGTGCGCATTCCCTTTTGCCTCAGCTGGAACTGCGACAATTAGAGACATGCTGATATAAAAAGGCCAGCCAAGGTCTAGTAGTTGAATCTCTCGCCGTTTGACGGACTCCTTACTGCTCCTGCTCCTGCAAACCCAAGCCTGACGACACCTCCACCAGCATCCCATGCTCCATACCTCACCGGTCCAAGATTGTCCACCGCCTTGACGATCCCGTTGACGTTCTGATTCGGATCAATGTGCTCCATGACGCGTGAATCCTGGCCAAAAGTTCCAAACGCGTTTGCAATCTCCAGCGGGTTCAGGCTCACGTCTCGCCCTAGCTCCCACCAGCCCCAGAAGATTGGCAACACGGCAAAGATTCCGACGAGAGATGCGCCGACGGCTATCCACATCTTTCCATAGTCTGTCACATAGACCAATGTCGTCGTACCGCTGCTGTACTCGACGCGTTGCTTATCCGTCTTGTTGAACTGGGCATACTGCAAGCTCGCTCGGAAACCAAGGTCCCTGGTGAGCTCAATCAAGTCGTCCATGGGATTCTCCCATGTATCCTCGCATCCGGGAACGGTATCGTTCATGGTCATGTACTGCGTCGCAGGTAAGCCGTCTGATTTGACATCGTAACCCGTAGCACCGGTGAAGGCCATCCATGCGGAGGAGCCGTAGAGAGCATCGGCAATGGTGCTGAAGCCGCCCAAGATATTTCCAGTCCCGCTCGCAACAGTAGAAGCGGGAGTCATATACCTGGGGGTAGCTCAAGTCAGCATCGAAATTTAGTTTAACCATTCAGTGGGGCGCATACTTGCGCGCGACAAACTTGTCGTCCTTCCACGTTCCCCTGAGTTCCACCTTGTTTCCATCCAGCTGTACCGGAAACGTTGAAATTCCAGCATGCAAGTCGCAAGTCTGGACCTTGAGCTTCCCATTGCATTGTTTGGTGTCTTTGAAAAGTGTCGTGTAGCGAAGAAATGAGCCATCCTTCATCTGATAGACCGAGTAATCGCTGAACTCGGTCACGTTGACCTGGAAGAGATACGCCCCGTCAAATGCCTTCTGCATACTTGCTCGATCCATTCCGACTGTGAGATTAAAGTTTCGTGTTGACTCGGTGCAGTTCACCTGGAAACCGAAGCCCTATGCTCAGTCAGTAAAGAAGCGGCCTCGAGACGAAGTCGAGTTTCTATGAGATGGTGTACCTGGACAGAAGTTGTGCAGTTATTGCAGTTAGTGTTAAAGGCGAGCATCTCATTCCGGTTGTTGTATGCTTGAGCAATGTCGCTAAAGTTCTTGGTGAGAAGAGAAACAGAGTGCGTGCGACCAGTCTGTATGCTGGCGTAGTTACTAGGAAGTTCTCGAGCAATATGAAAGTCAAAGACACCTTGCTGCGCTTGGTATTCGTTCGCCGTCGAGGATGCTCGTTGCATGAGAGGACCACGCAAAACGGATAGTGTCATTAGAATCGAAGCTGATAATGTGAGAATGTGGTAGGATTGTAACATGTTGTCAAGCACATACCTAGACCAAGAGTCTTGGATTTTAAGCTGAACAGATTTATCGCTGCATCGATAAGGCCTGTAGAGGAACCATATATGGCATGCAGCCGTTGCAACTGATGACTGTCAACTGCTTATATCCCTGAACCATGATGGTATCGCTTACCGTTGCTGTCCTCCCAGCAGCTCGCCAATACGAAATTGCCGCACCTTCTGCGAATGCGCATGCCAAGAAAGCGCCAGTCAAAGCCGAAGTCAAAGCCAGCCAGACAGTAGGCTGCATGTACTTGTCCCAATGATTAACTGCGACTCCATCGCTGTAGATGAGTATGAAGACGGCAGCTCCAGTTCCAACCAGGGCCAACAACCATGCCCCGAGGCCGCGGACAGGGAGTCGTCTCCAGAAACCGGGTTGCCATGGTCGACTGAGCCTTGCTGGATCTGTAGAGGATGTCTCATGCATAGGCTCAAGCTGATACCATGGCCTTTTGTCTTGGGCGAGGTCAATAGGAGCCTCATCCTTGAGCGGCCATTGGGGCGCGACACCCATTGCTGCTTCGCTGAAACAGGGCTGGCCTTTCCGAAAAGAAGAAAACGTAAAAAAGAAGAAAAATACCAAGACGCTAAATGAATGAAAGATCGTGACTAGACGATAGTAGAAAGAATGGCTGCGGTGAGACACATTAAGGAGAGACACTACTTCCGCAAAGAAGTTGGGATAAAAAAAAAAGCGAAACAAGACAACTTTCAAGAGCCTGAATATAACATGAAACTTCCGAGACCGGCTGTCAAGTCTTAATAACCCACATATAATGACGTCCTTAATTTCTATACGAAGAATAGGGTTTACCAGATCGCCTAATGGACCCGCTGGTAGGGGATCAACGCTCCACGGGTTTGCCACAGGACAATCAACTGAGGAGGACATGAGCCGGCAATGGGTTGAAACATGGGTGCAGAAGCACGTTTAACGGCAAGGAGATAGATTATTCCTTGTGTTTTCTCAGTCCTTCTCCCGTCGTTCTGGAAGACGCATTGTCTCGACGTTGAGCACCCCCTGGTTTGCCATGTGGTGATGTCAACAAGGATAGCAATGATCGGCCTAGGCATTGCACGAATTGGGAATAACGCCCGGTATGCCCCTAGGAAAGGCCGAAGGGTCCTCGCAAGGACTTTGGGGTTATCATCCTATGCGCTTAAAGATGGTTACACCCATTGCTTGGCTGTCTTAATCCCCCTTATAAGATGACAGACAGCCTCGACAGGAGAGATCTCGGATCTTGGAGTAGAACCTGTTGAACCGCATCGAAAGCTTCTTCCTGATGTAAGCACGACTCTCAATGCTTCCTCCCACTTTGTCGTCCATTTGGTGGACCAACTACCAATCAAGAGACCGATCTATAAGAAGTGAATCGTTTAACCAAGATACAGCGCTTAAGAGGATAGAAGGTCAACATTTATCCCCGAGGTGGACGAGCAGCCACTTGGGTATCAAATCTGCCTCCACAGAGTGCCTTATCGCTGGAGGAAGCGTTGCCTGAGGTTACATAGCCAAACAGCCACATCCAAAAAATACATAGATAATTGAACTGCTGCCTCTGTGTTGCAGACTGAGGCGCTGCTAGCGTGTCCTGGCTGAGATGGTTCCTTCAATCAACTATCAGCCCGCTCAACTTGTTAAGCCTCCGCGCAGCCACTAGACGCACTAGCAGCAACTGCTGAAGCAAACCATATCAAATCAATCGACCATGCGCCGGCTACACGGCACGGCATATGGAACAAGGCAATCAGGTGCCTGTATTAGCGTCTTTTGCCAGGACTACATAGTATGATGTTATCTTCCCTTGCCATGACTACAGTTCATCTGACACTTAATCCTCCTGGCCTACAGAATACCTAGCCTACCGCTATAGCTCAACCCTCCTCGAAATCACTACCAGCCGCGTATAACACCTATCTTGTCTAGATGTCCACTCAAAACTTGGCATCTCCGGATGCTTGTCCTGTGGCCTCCTCGCCTCCTCTGCCCCCGGGCTGGATCGCTAACTGGAGCCCTGAACACAATTCATGGCAAGTAGAAGCGAGCTTTTCACCTTCAGGCCTGTTCGTGACATCGATCGCTTAGGTACTACGTATTCACTGCTACCGGCGCGACGCAATGGGAGTACCCGGGTGCTCCACCAGACCAACCGCCATACTCGCCCGTCCCCGACCATCAAAGTCGGGCTCCGTACGACACCGCGGCCGATACACCGGCTCAGGATGGAGAACGCGGCTTGGGAAAAGTTGCACTTGCCATGGGCGGTGGGTACTTGCTTGGGCATGGGCATAAGCATGACCAGCATCAACAACATGGGCTGGGCAAGATGACACAGTCTATCGCAATGGCCGGCGCAGGCGCAATTGGTGCCAAAATATTCGGGTTATTCGGGAACAAGCAGCAGCAGCAGCAGCAGCAGCAGTCACCACCACCACAACCACAAGTACATGTGTATCCAGTATACGTACCTGGCCCCCAAGCAGCCCCCTCCCCAGGACCTCCGTCGTATTACGGACAGCCTCCACTGGTAGGGCCAAACTCTGGCCACTACGGTGGAACTCCTGACATGACCATGTCTGAGCCCCAATATCACGGGGGAATCCAGTCTCCAGCTACAGGCGGCATGGGCGCCTTCACACCTCATAGCGGGCCGCCGCTACATATATATGGCGCCGTGTTTGCCGACAGGGATGTCACTCAGATGATCAAAAGTCTCGTCACCCCCCAGCAGACATTGACATTATCGGGAGACACACTGGTCGAGAAGCTTGGTGACCCATGGCCTGAAGCAGAACGGAAGATGTTCAACGTCTTGTACTCGTACGGCGATCGACCTATGGAGATTATTGCAGCTGAGTTGGTCATTCCCGTTGACTAAATAAAAATAAATCTTGGACTAACACGCACTGACCTGCAGCACGAACACGGCAAACATCGAAATCAAGCACGAGGCCATATCAAGAAAACGTATGGAATTCTGTCAGCCTCCCCCATCTCGGATCATTGCCTGTGTATGGGGCTGTGAGAGTCCTTTGACGTAAGTACCACCTAACTAAACTGTCGATCAAGTTCTACGAACCTGACAAACCTTTTGCAGACAGCCGAGGCTCCAGCAGCTGGAAAAGGACGGCGAGATGGAAGGCTCCAAAGAGACTCTCGGACGAGGTGGATTCTGGGACTGGGAGCCGAGAACTTTGGTCTGCTATTACAGGGCAGAGACTGGAGCTGTTGGAATCGTTTATTGCAGAGAGGGTGGCACTATACGCCTTCCGTGGAATCCACTTGCCAAGTGGTCTTGAGCAGGCGTGAAGAGCTGCATGTCGGATCGCAGCCTCTCAAGCTGCTTCTTCATTATCAGGTGTACGCATTTCATCAGGCGAAGGCTAATAATATCTGTTTATATGGTTGGTGAAGTCCACACTCTTTGCTTGTTTCTCCGTTGACAACAGAATTCACCAACTGTTAGCTAAATGAGCGCAGAGCGTGCCTTAGTATGAAAGGTGAGAGGAGTTGCATCGGTATGTTCCAGATCCTCGAGGCTCGTCCTAAGTATTTTCATATCATATTGACAACAATAACCCGGCGGGCGAAAAATCAGGCCGAGTCGGCAACGCGGCTCTTATACTGCACCGCGTTCCAGGTCAAAGCGCGGGAGACGAGAAGCCGTCTGTAAGTAAGCCAAGCTAGAAACATCGGAGAGTTGCACTCATGTTTAGCGCTGCAGCCGTTTCGAAATCGCTGGTACCAAAAATATCAGTTCCTCAAACTAAACAAGCATGGTGGATAGAAGCATCAAAGCACGAGAATCTGCTCAGCCCTCCGGACCATCGGGGGGGATCATCGGCTCACATCGCCAAGAGCCGACATGTTGGACTGCTCCAGAACCGGATTATTAACGGGCGGCCGATCCCTAACGGTCGTGACGTCTCTGGGCAGAGCGTGTAAGCTTTGCTTCTCCCGGTGGGACCATATCGACTACCGATTGGCGGTTGGTAGTTTGATTTACTACCTTAATAGGGAGGCTGAGCAACTGGCTTGGAGACGACGCTGCTGACACAGGCAGGTGTAATCTTCTCAATGTTCAAAGTCTAGACATCGTGACGGGAGTTGAGGGTCGATCGCTGCGGTGCTCTACATTGTGCCGCGTCTCTTGCGCCTCAATGAAGCATTGCATCTGGAGATTAACCTCGGAGGTTTGGTGTCGAGTCAATGTGTATAAAATGTCTTGGTCGCCAACAAACTGATCTTCTTCAACCAAGCGCCAGCTCATCATCAGATCACGATCACCAACTGCACCATCTCCAGAACCCATCAAGTGAGGCAAAATGAAGGCATCTTGTGTCATCACCACCCTCCTGAGCAGCCTCGCGCTGGCTCACCCCTCAAAGCCAAGGGCCTCCAACGATGGGTATCCCAATCCCACCATGAAGCAGCTGAAGGACATCTCCCGACGAGCCGACGGCATCTTGTCCAACGCGCCGCCCCGCCTAAGCTGGGCGAGAGCAGCAAGACTGCTTTCCAGGCTCTCGCTTTTGGTGAAGAGTTTGAGCAGGCGTACTTTACGTCCCTGCTTCAGAACGTCACCCATGACGTGCCAGGTTACAGGTACCACGGGAGGTTCACCAAGGCTGAGCTTGTCAAGGTGTTGGAGGCCGTTGTCGCCGTAAGTTTTCAACATTCCTTCATAACTCACTCGCTAACTTTGACCAACAGCAAGAGGAGCTTCACGCCATCAATGCGATCAACGTCCTGAAGCACTTCAAGGTTCCCGCGCCGATGCCTTGCAAGTACCACTTCCCTATGAACAACATTGAAGACGCATTTGCCCTCGCCGAGAGTTTTACGATGCTTGTTGTGGGAACCCTGCAAGACGTCAGCCAGACCCTTGCGCAGAACGGAGACAACGGCGTTGTTCGAGCCATCGCCTCGGTCATCGGCCAGGAGGGTGAGCAGGGAGGCTTCTACCGTACTCTTCTTGGATGGGTTCCTCCTGAGAAGCCATTTTTGACCACGTCTGTCGGAGCGTTCGCCTTCTCTTACATCTGCAACACGTTTGTCGTTCCGGGCTCTTGCCCCTTCGACATCTCTATGATCAACTTGCCCATCTTTGCCAAGCTCGACCTCAAGGACGGCTCAATGGGTCTTGATGTGAAGCCCAAGGACCAGTACCTAACCTTCACTGCCGACCTCAGCACTGCGGGAGGCGCTGAAAAGTTCCTCGGCGGCAATGGAAAGGGCCTGTACCTGACCTACTTCAGTGGTCAACTTCTGCCCATCAGCGAGCCCATCACCAACGTCAAGTGGAACAAGGGCCGCATCACCTTTGACGCCTTCTTCCCATTCACAGAGAATGTCATGAAGGGGCTTTCCGTCGCGGCTTTGACTACCTCGAACAACTTTACTGCTCCGGGTATGGTCCCTGGTGCCACCATCGCTGCCCCAGCTGTCATCCAGGTCAACGACAAGCTGTGAGCATAACTGGCAGGTAAACTGGCAACACCCGACTCGCTGCTTGATTTATATGAAGGGGACGAATAGGAGTGTTTGGATCTTGGTTAGTGTATAACATGTTGTGCTTCACTCCTTTCTAGCTGCAAATAATTACCTATCAATTTAGGTGTGAATCTCACCCCTTGGCTTCTACGTTAGTGACGTGGGCGGCGACGACTGACTTGAACCGAAATTAAATAAGGAATAATGTTATCTTGTAGCCTTTGCCACATTGACCTGGAATGATTGTTCGTGCCATGTCTATGGGAGTGTATCGGATGCTGCTCGTAACTTTTATGCAACCTGATGGAGTCTGAGGAAAAGCAAGAAGCATCATGCGACCTGTGGCAGAAAGCGCCCAGATGCGTATTTATGTTCATATGCAGATCTATACTGGATTGTAGTTATCCCATCAAGTAATGCACTCTAGCCTTTGTTGTTTAAGTATGAACGTAGCAACTCACGCTTAGAGCTTCGACCGGGAAAGGTCAATGCTGAATTCAGCCTTGGCCTTGTCCCGGAGAGCTCTCCTGAGGATCTTTCCAGACTACAAGAAATTAGCGTCGTACCTGGACATATTGTGGGTTTACTTACTGGGTTCTTTGGAATTGCATCGACAAACCTGACACCACCCTTGAGACGCTTGTGCTTGGCGACCCTCTGTTCCATCCACTTGACTATCTCTGCCTCAGTGAGCTGTGAGCCCTGAACCTTGACGATGTATGCTCGTGGGACTTCGTCTCCGTTGGCTGCGACACCAATGACAGCAGCGTCTGCTATCTCGTGGTGGTCGAGGAGGACAGCCTCCAACTCGGCCGGTGCCACTTGGTTCCCCTTGACCTTGATGAGCTCCTTGATTCTGTCGACAATGTGAAAAATTGCTCCTGGCTTGAAGGATTCGACGTAAGCGATATCTCCAGTCTTGAGCCATCGTGTTCCGTCCGGGTCAACAGCGATCGTATCAGCTGTCGCGGTTGGGTTCTTCCAATACCCCTTCATCAGAGTAGGGCCTGTAACCCATAGTTCACCGCGCTCATTTGGCTGGTCTACCACGGTCTTTCCATCCGACTTCACTATCCTCGCCGAACAGTTGGGCGAAAGCTCACCCACTGCCGCGACATTGCTCTCAACACGAGGGTCCCATGTCATGCAAGTGCATGTAACTTCTGTCATGCCCCAGCCCTGCTTCACGACAACACTCGCATCCGGCCACAAGGCTTCAACGCCCTGTGCCACCTCGCGGCTGAGAGGCGCGGCGCCAGAGTTGACACGTTCGACGCTGCTGAGGTCGTATTTCTTGACGATCGGGTGTTTTGAGAGATAGACAAGAATGGGCGGAACACACATGAGGGTCGAGATGCGAAAACGTTGGACGTGCTGTAGCATCTTCTCAAAGTTGAAAGATGGCATAACGTAGACGGGTGTGCCGATGCGAGGGTAGATGGACACAAAGTACGTCTGGGCATATGCGTGATACATGGGAAGAAACGCAAGTCCACGAGATCTCTTTCGGAACTCGGCTTCTTCGGGGTCCTTGTTTGCCAACTCAATGACGCCAGTTCCGTTGGCGACGTAGGCTTTGTGGGTGATCTCGACGCCTTTGGGGACGCCTGTTGTGCCGCTGCTGTAGTTCAGACAACAGACGGTTGCCTCTGGGTTGCTTGGCTCTACCCATTCCCAGGTCTTTGCTCGTTCTTGGTTTCCCAGTAGCAAGTCGGTCCAAGAACGGACACCGCTGACTTGGGTGGCTTGAGTGGGAGCTGATTGATCAAACGGGGGCAGTACTGAGGGATCCAGGGCAAAGATCCTATCCGACGGGAGACCAGTGACCTTGGCGGCTTCGAGTGCAGTCTCAATCTGAGTCGGTACCGCGAACAGAAAGGTGCTGCCCGAGTCTTTGAGCTGGTAAGCCAGCTCTCGCGAGGTGAAGCCAGGGTTTGCGCCGGTGAATATTCCTCCGCTCATCAGGATTCCGAGAAACACGCTGGGAAAGTATACATTGTTGGAAGAGAACACGAGTACTCTGTCACCCTCGCGCAGACCTGCGTCGACAAGACCAAGCGCAATCTGCTTTGCCAGAAGACGAAGCTGGGTCTTGGTAAGGAAGTGAGTCTCTGGTCGATCGGCATCGATGAGGATGGGCTTTTCAGAGTCGTCCATGGGCCCACAGGGCGAGCCAAAGATCCATTGCTGCAGAGAACAGTGAGGAATTGGCTCCAACCAGCGTGATCTCAGCGTCATGATGTTTGTGAGGAGGTGGTTGTTGTAGGTTGTAGGGCTTCAGTGGGTTTTTGTTGGGGAGCTAAGCCAACACAGGCAACCACAAATTGTGAGACCCAGTTACACGAAAGGAATGCGAAAGAGGGTTCAAGGTAGGAAAAGAAATAGAATACATCTACCAACGTCTAGAGACTGCTATCCAGCCTTTATACCAACCCTTTCATCGGCTGGCGGCGCATCGAAATCTCGGAAAAAGCCAAATTGTGGGGTAAGATCATCAATGCCCTTCTGGGCGCGTCTAACCCCGCAAAATCATCCATGACCTCGGCGTCTGGCTGCGGCCTCCTTTGTTCAAGTCGACGAGAAGGGAATTGTGCCGAGGCACGTTGCTATAATGATACGTCACCATTGTTTGGTCACCTGGCTTCTTTTGTGACCGAAGGGGTAGGTGTTCGTCTACTCATGACATGGGATTCACTGGGAGAGGATGAGCAGGTATTGAACGGATTTGAGACTACAAACAGAAATTTGAGACATGCATTTGCTCCAATGGTATAGTTGCGATTCTCATAATGAAAGAAATTCCATAGGCCACAACCCCCTTGGCGGCAATGGCCTGAGGGCATAATGGCCGCCAGTCCCACCGATCCCACAACCTTGCCTTCTGTCTCAAGATGGAAGTTCTACGTGCACGGCATTGTCAACTTCGGCCGGCTCTTCCTTGTGAGGAAGATTAGTGATGACGAGGTATAAAACATTCTGCGATTTTTGTTAGCACATTCCGCTAAGAGTGCAGCCGCGGGTTCCTTACGCTCTGAAACAGCTGTCCCCATCCACCGGAAGAACTCTTTTCGTCCTCGTCTTTTGAAGGGTGCTGGTCCTTCTCCTCATTGGTCTTCACCTCCTTGTTCACCTCCTTGTTCCCCCCCTTCTTCTCTTCCTTTTCGTCATCTGAATCTCGATCAGAGTCTGCCTTGCTGCCACTGCTCTCAGGCTCTGCAGGCTTCGCACGCCCATACTTCCACCGACCACCCGTGAGCAAGGCCACGATATCACCACTGGAGGCTGGATGATTCGGGTCGGCATACCGCGACCGAAACTCGGGTTTGGGTAGCATGCTGGCCACTGAGTGATCCGGATTCTTCCTGATCCACTTGGCCTGCCCACGCCTATCCATGTACTCATCGAGCCACTTCTCTGCATTGTCGAGTTTCTTTTTCTTTTTCACCTCGCTTTCTTTGCCTTTGGCAATCTCGTCTAGTGATGGAAATGTGAGTGGTGCTGGTTCAGGCCAAGAAACAGTCCCCTTTGAGGGTTTCATTGTGTCCTGGAACTGGTACTTGAATTTCTCCAAGCTTTCCTTGCCAGAGGCTTTCTGCATCACTATATCCTTCATCTGTTGAGTCAGAGGTGGCGACTCGACCGGCCGGCCATCCAAGGCGACAGCGGATACTAGTTCGTCGTTGTCGGTGTTGGGGTTCCAAGTCACGACGAGACAGATTAGACCGCGCGGAGCAAAAAACTCTGCGTTGACATGGTCCAAGAACTTGTTTGACTTGAATCGACTGTGTGCCTCGACCGTCATAAAACTCAACACGTCGATACTGGCACCAATGAGCATCGAAAAGGGCTCGGGAGCGGCCATGCTGGCAAGACCAGTCAAGTTGATGGCGTAGAGATATGGGTTCGGCTCCAGAGACTTGTTGAACGAGTCAATCAGGTCAAGAAATGCCTCTTGGTCGATACCGACGTCTGCCAGTACTGGTGCATACGCTCGCACGAACCCGCGCCCTCTATCCTTCGGGCGCCTTTGAGGTAGGATGATGGGCAACGCGAGTTTCGTGTTGGGGTCTGTTTGGCTATCGAAGGGGTGTCTCTGAAGGAAAGCCTTGGCGACGTCTTTGGGCTCTTTTGGTTCCTCTGGCTTCGGCTTCTGTAGTTTATTGCGTACTTTGGACTCTTCAGCCTCTTGGGGTTCCTTGGGTTTTGTGGACGCTTCGAGCTCATTGGGAGACTGTGGACTCTCCTCCTCTACCACCTCTTGGCCGACAGCGTCTAGCTCCCAAATGGCCTCATTCAGCTGTGCGGCGATGGGAACGTCATCTGGCTGTTGGGTCACGGGCGCATTCTGTTTCTTTTTCGCTTCCTTCTTCTGTCGCCGGTAGTGGATGGCTTCGGAGACGAAACCGATGCTTGCAGCCGTCAATCTGACGAGGTCATCGACTGGATCGTCCTTCTTCTTGATGGGGCCCTCGGGGCGGCTGATGTTCTTGTCTCTTTCACGAATAGCATCCTGTACCAGTTTGGAAGTTATCTTGGACGTCACCGTCTTCTCTTGTTTTGATGTGCTGAATGTCGTTAGCACAGCACTGGCGTTATGATTGAGCCCAAATATTTACCTCATAGTGAAATCGGGGTTGGTGATGTCGCTGGAGCTTGGAGCTGTCAATGTTAGTGCCGCTCCAGACAAGATCTCGCCACTCTTTTATGCGAATCTCGCAAAACACACTGCCTCAATCTCGAAGCCTTCTGGAAACAAATTGCGCCCCGTGAGGCAAAGCAAAGAGGCATCCGACAGTGAAACCGAAAAACATTCGTCATTAATTATAAAGAGGGCATGACGAATGCATCCCAATCCTTCTCCCTGGGCGTGATCTTGGCGTTCCACGGCCAATCGATAGAGAGTCCCCACGGGGCCCGCGGGGAACGAAGGATCTTGGCGTAAGACTCGCACACGAAGGAGCCAAGATCGTCCGATGAAGCGTGGCAGCCCGAATGGAGCCCTGTCTTGAAATTAAAGTTTAGATATACGCGTTTGTGATAAGCTTCTTGTACCTGCTTGGCGTGTATGCCGTCTTTGAGTGCCATCTGAACCATGGCCTTGTTAAGCGTTCACTCTACGATGGACCATTTCCTTACACCGGATTCATGCATTGCTACTTTGCCCACGTGTCGAAATCTTGTTCCCTCCAAGCCTTCATTGCGAATTCATGATGTTCGCAAGTCCCTTTCTTATACAACCAAGAACCGCGATGCTACAATCGGCTGGACTATAGAAATCATCGCTGCGCATGGCATGGGCCTCAGCCATCTCAACACGGTCAGTTCGTTAGGGATCCACTTGACGTCGCTGGAAGAGTGCTGTGGGCTTGAAGTTGATACAACGGGTGCACATCTCAACGTTCCATCACCATTGGCAGCACGCAAAAACACAGCCATGTTCATGCCGCTGACTGGCATGAATAGCCCATTGCCACTTGAAGCTAAGCAAGGCGCCCCACGCGCCATCAAGCCATAACCATGGAGATGTTCAACATGTGTTAGCTGTTAGTGTTGTGAGCTCATCCTTGCAGCGCACAATGCCGCCAATTCGAGGCAAAGGGAAATGCAATCCGTGATTGCTGATTTGCTGCCAGTTGCTCTGCATCTTCAGCCGCTGATGTCAGCTCTACAGAACATGTTTCATTTTTATTGACAATTCAGCATACATAAACGCCATATTCTTCAGCTCGAGTTCCAAAGATGCAGCTCTCGCTTGTCCTTCTTCTCTTTCTCTTGACAAGTATTTCGAGATGGCGACCTTGAGTGTGGTACTCTACTCAGCCCTCGGCTCAGCCCCGCTGATCACGGCCGAGGTTTCATTTCTGCTGGGGATCGTCACGCACCTGGCAATCAGGCCGTTCGAGATCGACAGCCAAGCCTGGGCCATAGTTTTTGCCTATTTCGGCGTGATTACCACCCTCCTGCATACTTACATCCAAGTGTGCAGGTTCACCATTATCGGCGCAATTTTGAGAACCGTCCTAGTCTCGAATGCCTTCAATGTTGGTCTTGGCAGCAGTATTCTCATTTACCGGGCTTTCTTTCACCGGCTTCACCGTTTTCCAGGCCCATTCCCGGCAAAGCTTTCACGCTTCTATGCTATGAAAAATGCAGCGAAAGCCTTGAAAGCAAATGAGGAAGTCCAGAAATTGCATGAGATCTATGGGGACTTTGTTCGAGTTGGTATGTTCATAAAGTACAGGATAATCAGGAATAGCAGCTGACTGGTAGCTACGTAGGACCTCGTGAAATCTCCATCACCCGTGAAAGCGCCATCTCCATCATATACGAACCACCAAACCAATGTGTGAGATCAACATGGTATAGTCAAGTGTCGGACGATGTGAGAAAGATCTCGCTTCATACCACCCGCGACTTGACGGCCCACAAGCTCCGAAAGAAGGCATGGATGAGAGGTCTAGGGTTCAGAGGTACGGATTAATTACTTAAATAAAATCTATGCTAACAAGGAATAATGCAGCTCTTGCCATCTATGAGGAAAAGATCGCCTCTAAGTTGGACATATTGATGTCTCGAATTGCAGAGAAACAAAGCACACCAATGGATATGACTCTATACGCAGCCTTCTTTGGATTCGACGTTATGGGACAAGTTGGTAAGCCAACCTCAATCTGCATCTTCTGACGTGACATGAAATACTTACTCGATCAGGCTTCTCCAAGGACTTCAACATGTTGGACTCGGGTCATAAGCACCCAGCCATACAGGCCTTGCATGAGAACATGGCTGCTGTTGGTGTACTTTCAACAGTGCCCTGGCTTATGTCCATGCTCGGCAAAATTCCAGGGGCCACTGGGAGCTACGCAAGATTTGCAGATTGGTGTGCACAAGAGCTTCAAGCGAAACGTGCTGTGAGTCATGTCACTGTTGGATGCTCTGGGCCTTTAGTTGACTTCATCTTAGATCGAGAACAAGAACAAAGAAGGCCTCAAAGACCGGGACCCGAGAGATGTCATCTCCTGGTTGCTGAGGGCTGAAGACGAGAATGACCGCTCTGCCCCTCCTGGAGAGGGAGCTTTTCAGGAAGACTCTCGTCTCATGATTGTTGCTGGCAGGTAAGCCATCGTGCAGCGGTCCACTGTACATGGCAATTGCTAATCTTAATAGTGACACAACGGCAGTAGCATTGACGAATGCGTAGGCGTCCATTGTCACCCAGCCTCTCAATGGACTGTGCTAATTATACCCAGGCTATTCTTTTTGACTAAATACCCAACATGCTATCGCAAGCTACAAGAAGTTGTTCGAGCTCAGTTTCCCCAAGGAGTCACAGACTGGACATACGAAAAGACCAAGTCGATACCGTATCTCGAACACGTCATCCATGAAACTCTGCGGTTGAAACCATCAGCCCCTGGAGGACTTTCTCGCCTGACACCTCCACAAGGCCTCCAAATCGACGAGGTCTTCATCCCTGGCGACACCATCGTCTCTGTTCCCACTTACACAATCCAACGAGACGAGCGGTATTGGGAGAATGCCCTCGAGTTCAAACCTGAACGCTGGGAGAACGCGAACCCCGAAAAGGTAGCGTGGATTCCATTCTCGAGGGGTCAGTACAGCTGCCCTGGAAAGAACCTCGCCTTCATGGAGCTCCGCATGGTTCTTAGTCGTATTGCTCTTGAGTACAACTTGGCCTTCCCTCCTGGGGACGATGGAGAGGCCTTTGACAAGGGAGCCAGGGATACCTTCACCCTCAACGTGCCGGAGCTACCCATTATATTCACGCCGGTCAACTGAGGCACATGCAAGAAATACAACTTTTGCGCGCTCATGAGTTTCTATAACGTGCAAGTGTTACTGTGCTCGCCAACACTACGCTGAAGGTCGCAGGGTCCCCATACATAGAGTTGCCGGTGGAATGGCACACACTGAAGACGCGTCGAGAAAAGTCACTGCTAGGACAATGAATAGAAGACAGCAGCCATTTATTAGTTTGACCCGTGGTCTTGTGTTTATGTCAACATTATGTTTAGCCAACCATTACAAAACTGTTATGCATGTATAGTGGTTCGAGGAGCTGCACGTCCTTGGCCGAAGTGAAGCGAGTTTGTCCACACGGCATTGTCCACAACACTTGTCCACCATTTACCCAACAACAGTAACGTCTGCACGACCTGTGCTGAACCCAATGTTATGCGGGGTTGTGCGGTATTGGATTTCATTATTATCCTCAATGACGTCTCCAAAAGCAGCCATTGGTGGCTCAAGGCTCCTCCTGGAGACATCATTGAAGACAATAATGAAACCCAATACCGCATCACACCGCATCACATCGGATATGATTTTGGGGCTCATGCCAAAGGGCTATCGTTGATGGCCGCACTTCCCTTCATAGAAACAGCGAGCGCTAGGCACGGCATCAAAGAACACAGAAGCTAGTAAGAACACAGCTAATTACTGTGTTTTTTACTAACCCCTGTGTTCTTTGATATTATGCCCAGCACTCTCTGCCTCTACCAGTGGGGAAGTGAACCAACAACAGCGCCTGGCTCTCTGACAGTAAAACTTATTGGGTACTTAGCGTTGTATGATCAAGCCGTCGGCGTTGCTTTTCGTTGGTCGCGTCTCTTGCCGGCGTTGGAGACTGGACGTCTGTCTCGGTGTGTTTCCTCTTCTTGCTTATCGAAACACTCGCTGCCGGCGGCGACTTGGTATCAAGATTCGACGAGGGCGGAGAGGACGGGGTGACGCCGAGTTGCTTTCCAACAAATGGGCTCGCCCGCTTCTTGATCCTCGGAGCGACAGTCTGCTTCGACGCGGTGTGTGGCACCACGTCACAGCTCTGCGGTGTATTGGCCGACGCCGTCGTTAACGATCGCTCGGACGAGGTGCTGCTGTCGGACTCGTAGTAGCCATCAAGAGCAGCCCGGCGCATCTCTTCTCTCAAGCCCGGTGGGGTGTGTCCCGGTCGGATGTCATCGGCGATGGCTGTTCCATACATATTACAGCGGACTCTTTGCTGCAAAATAGCGAGCTCTAAGCATCTGTGTAGCTTTTCGGTAAACTTAGGATCGTGTGATTGATTCGATGTCGGCGTAGAAGGGGCATTAACGAGGTGCGAGCCAGCAGTCTCGACAGGATCTGGAAGAAACCAGAGGAAACGTTAGACGCGAGACCACCGCAGGAAGGGAACAGTCACACCTCGCAGGCCCGGTGCTCGTAAAGAACTGCTTCGACCAGTCGCCATGGTGCTGGGTGGCGTGGAGCGGGCTGTTCAGGTGTTGGCGAGTTGCATGATTTAGATGTCGGCATGCCGCCTTGGGCAAATATTTTGGCGAGAGTTTCAGATAAAAGCTATATCGCAAGCATTTTGCCAACAGTATTCCATCGATATTGAGCGACTAGGATGTTGATGCGCCGGCTTATTGACTGACTGACGCGGGAGGCCGACCGTACGGAGGCCGACCTCCAAGAACTGGGAGGCCGACTGCGAGAGTGTTGTGATGCCGGCATGGAACAATTTTGGCCCGTCACCGGAACAAATATGTCCGATCTTCCGCTATCCTCGCTGAGGGTGTCGCTCGGCCTGCCCCACACGACGATAGCATATCATGCCCCATCCCATCATTCAACGGCTTGTCGAGATACCAGAGCAACCCTGTGGCACAAGTTTTAGCTCATCTAATGGCCTCGAGCCCTGCTAGTAGCCAGGTCACAAATGAAGACCCAACAGGGCCGCTTTCACCGGCCTCCCATGCCACGATAACAATCACTCCTTGCAATGCCGAGGCTAGACTTGCTTTCTCAGAGGTTGTGGACTGGCTCGTTGAAAAGTCTCAGGAGGGGCAAGACGATAACGGTGTGAGTTCTGAGAGCAAAGCAAGAAATCATGCAGTGGGCTACATTTGGTCACCACCTAGGCACGTTCGAGATCCAGGAGTTGGGAAGCTCATAGAGCAGATGAATACTGGCCAGCTCTCATCGTCATCCCCAAGCTCGTCTTTCAGCCATAATTCGCCGACCGAAACTTCCAGTGCCGCCGTTGGCGTAGAGGATGACCCTGCCATATCTCTTAGCACGGATCTTGGTACATTCATTCGGACTGGCTGTTACTACATTGATCTCAAACGCCTACCTGCGATCACTTTTCGTGGGTGGACGGCTGGAAGACGAGGAGCACGCAAGTGGCACAATGATTTTGTGTTATGCTTACAGAACTCGGCCCTACAGGGCATCTGACAGCATCACGCCGTTTTCCAAATCCATGAGACTGGCAGAATCATCCTAAGGAAGTTGTCAGACCAGGGCTTTGTAGAAGTTGACGGCGACACTTTGCAACGGAGAGAATTTCGCGTCCTGAACAAGCACTCTTCCTTTATCCGCCTAGGTCAGTTGAAGTACGAGGTGGCATATACACGCTTCAGCGCTACGCAGGAGCACACCGAAAGGCTCGCCCAGCACATCCAGCCTATCGATAACCATTCCATCTCCCTTGACCTAAGCCTAACTCCTACTCCAGCAGCCGGAAACACCATTCAAGTTGGCCAGTGGACTCTCACCAATGCAGGAACCGTCGGCTTAGGGGGCGAGGGGCAAGTGAGCGTGGCGGTCAACAAGACTGGAGAGGTCGTCGCTTTAAAGAGAATGTCCGTGTTAAAAATCAGAAACACACTCCAGAGGCGTCAGAACACACTTGAAACCCTAACACGGATCGCTAACGCGGCGGAGAACAAGAGCATTGTGCGACTCCGGGAAGTCATTACGGATGACCCCAGGGCAAACAATGAGACAGCCGACGTATGGTTTGCGTTGGCGCCTTTTGCACGCGGGATATCATCTCAGTGGAGAGCACCTGTGCAGTCAGTTTTTTGCCTCATGGATGGAATTGCGACACTGATCCTCCCTACTCAGACTAGATAGATATGGCTCAAACAATGATTGTGTCCTTGCTGGAGGCAGCCGACTTTCTTCATGTCAATAAATGGATCCACGGGGACATAAAGCCCCCAAACATTGGGATTCATCACTGGAACTCGGCAAAGGCGTCCGTTGTCCTTCTTGATACGGAAGACGCTATCTATGTGCCCCAAGGTTACGCACTTTCAACACCAGGGCGCTCCGGGACAGTGGGGTGGTTGTCACCAGAGCGAGAGATGGGGTGATCACCTTGAACTATCCTGGTCAGTCGCGGGCTCTGGTTTACTGAGCGTTATTAACACAGCTATAGAGGAACTGGGTACTGCGATACTCCAAATGATTCGACACCCCCATGCCCGTACCGACGAACAGAAGAAGAGAAGGCCCAGTTGCCGAGAGATTCTCGAGGTCTTGAGAGGCTCAAAAGGCAAAACCGAGGGTCTGAAGGGTCCGTCAAGCAAACGGAGTCGTTTAGATACGTAATGCTCCAACTTGAGCGTCGGGCGAAGCCTCGAAGGGAGGACAATGTTATCCACCCTGCACCTTCGCAGCATCATCATTTACGTAGCCTCTCAAGACCTTGAAGGCGTGGTCGTCTTCCCCCTTGGATGGGCCAATGGAGCATGAAGCTCAGTGTGCCTTTGCCCTCCTCCTTGACCACGCGTTTGTGACTTTTACATGGATGCGAGACAAGTGAGTTCCGAAGATCGGTTTCGGTGGTGTTCTCACGCCCACTGGAATACGCAGGTCTCAGCCACAAAGGGACGGCGGCTCTTGCGGCAAACGCAAACTCCTTTTCTCATGTCATTCATCAAATGGCGTTACCTTGGCTAGGCCAATTCCGTTTTCGTTATGCTGCTACTTGTGTGTTTCTGCATTTTACCGGGGGCTCAGCTCCTACTGGAATTGGTTAGGGTACATCGCCGACCTCGTCAGCGCAACCGAGCTTTAGTGGCTGTCAGCATGGCCAGATGGGAAAAGCCACGTCAATAGGGGTTGCGGGCCTTTGTATCACTTACACTTTATGAAGCAACGTTGAAGGGAGCTGTAGACGTGAAATAGTGACACTAACAGATACTAATGCTTTGCGCTAGACTTGGATAACTGGACTATTTGCTGACATAACTTGAGGGGAACCAACAAGCAACAGCTTCTCGCCCAGACACAGAAAGGGAACCAACACTCTCTTGGCCCTTGCGCTGGGTATTACCAACTGTCGCACGTCGCATCCTAGCCTCATAATTGAGGCATTTCCCGCGGGCGGGGTAAAGTTTGTGCATTGTTTGTGACATGTAAAACCAACCAACCCAGGTCCAGAGGCTGCCTGCCAAGATGCAATAACGTGGAGTAGTTCCCGCGTGGTAAGAGGTAAGGGACAAGGGGTCCTTTGACCGGGAATACTGCACCCCCGCGTCCAGCCGAGCGTGTCAGATAAATGATATGACAGTAGCTGTCTTCTCTTCTTGACTCTTTCTCTGCGACTGTCAACTGTGTGCCAAGATGTCTGAGCAGCAAGCAACGAAAGAGACCGAGGCCGCTGCGGTCCCGCAGACGCAGAATGAGCCCCTTCCTGGTGTTCTGCCCGCCCAGCACTGGGCCCAGATAGCACAGGTTTGTGCAGATCAGCGGAGAAAGACACGATTAGCGAGAAAGCTAATTCCATGACCGGCAGACCCAGGACCCAGATGACGATGCGGACTCGGCTATTGAGGATAACGCCAGTAGCACTGCTTCTTTGTCTTCATCTATCCTCCAGTACCGAACGATCCACGGCCGGACGTACCACAGCGACCGAGGAAACGCCAAGTATTGGTAATGATGACAGTCGTGTCCCTAGTAACAGCTCAGAATCTCACCTTGCTTGTCCAGGGCATCAAACGATGAGAGACAGAATGAAGCACTCGATATTATGTGAGTGTGGCTTTTCGAGACTTATGATCAGGCTAACAACTTCCCATAGTCATCACGTTCTCACACTCTCTCATGATGGCAAACTCCATCTCGCCCCTTTGAAGGAAAATGTTGAGGTGTGTTCGTTCCCTGGCTCATTAAAATGCCAGTCTAATTGTGCATTAGAAAGTCATCGACATAGGAACAGGCACAGGTGAGGCTTTGGAGTATTCGTAAAAAGACGGTGCAGTCCCTTGAGGCTAATATGACCGCTTGGGGTAGGCATTTGGGCAATGTAAGCTTCGCACACCTCTCTCAAGTTCGAATAGTAACCGTTCGTACGCAGCGACTTTGCCGACGCGCACCCCAACGCAAAAGTCATAGGTACCGAAATCTCGCCCATACAACCTAGCTGGGTGCCACCGAATCTTGAGTTGTGAGTCTGGCCTGGATACCTGTCTCTCTTTTACAGTAGCTAACATATCCTTTAGCCAAATGGATGACTGTACGCAAGAATGGACCTTTGAAGAGAATTCTTTCGACTTTGTGCACATCCGATGGCTTTTCGGTAGCATCGTCGACTGGACTGCCCTCTTCAAGCAGGCCTATAAGACTCTGAAGCCCGGCGGATACATTGAGACGCACGAACCTTCTATTCGCTTCGAGAGTGACGACGGGACCGTGAGCGAGAAGACGGCCATGGGTCAGTTTGGCAAGATCTTCGTTGAAGGAGGCAAGAAGATGGGCCGTTCCATGACAGTCTTGGAAGACGGTGTTCAGCGCAAGGCGTTGGAGGAGGCTGGGTTCGAAGCGATCGAGGAAGCCAACTTCAAGGTATGTTTAGCCACTACAGCAGATCACCTCAAGCCTCTAACTTTATACAGACTCCCATCGGATCCTGGCCACATGACCCAAAGCAGAAGGAGATTGCGAGGTTCCAGCAACTCGCCGTCGAGCAAGATACAGAGGGAACAATGATGTACGTGGCGGCCTTGGCTGGTTGGAGTAAAGAAGAGGTCACCGTCTACATTGCCCAGCTTCGACGAGAGTTTCGGTCCAAGGATATACATGGCTACTATCGACGAAAGGTTCTCTGGGCTAGAAAGCCTGGGGCGGCTTGAGGTGTTTTGCGCGGATGCGTTTGCGTTTATTTTCTTTCAACAGAGGGTGGGAATCCTTACGAATCACTGGTTTCTGTTTTTACTGTTGCTGATGCAGTATGGTCTTTACCACTGTTGAGCGTGCCCTGTGGTCGTCGAAGGGATGGTGAGACACTGGCTTTGAGGCCATCCAAAAACTATCTACCACCCGCCGACTTTCATAGGACAAACCATTTTGAACTCGGCGTTGACACGTATGCAGGGCTTGTTACCCGTCTTGATATAGATGTCATTAAAGGCTGAAAGGGAGAAGCCCTCGTTCAAGTGCATAGAGAAACAGCGTCAATAATGCAAACGATACAAGATGTTGCATAGTAGGTCTGACTCTTTGGTGCTCTAGAGAGGCATAGTTATCCGGCTTCAAAATCTCGTTTCCAGACTGTCCGGTTCCAGAAGCTGCTGGACTGGAAGACGCCTGAGACTCGACTGTTTCCGACATTTCTGGTAGAAAAAAGGAAGCAGCGTGTGTTTCATTAGGCAGATCTGACTCCAATGCACCTTCTCCCTCCAACTTTTCCGCGCAAAAAAGCGGCATCGCCCCCTCAAAGCCTCAACACCACGGTCTTGATCACCAACCACTTCCACGACCACCACGAGTCAACAACGGCAAAAAGAAACCATCGGAGGGCACAGAGAGACTTGCTCCCGCCTGGGCTTGAACCAGAGACCTTCGCATTACCGATATTACAGTGAAAACTGAAGTATTAGTACGACGCTCTAACCAACTGAGCTACGGAAGCCATCCGAATGGTTGGCGGGTGACCCGCTCTTGGATGGGGACCCGAGCTGCAAATTGGGCCCAGAACACTCACTCAGGCGCTGCGAGTTGTCTCATGAGTTGTCAAGACTGTTATTTCATACAATTGCTTTAAGCGGTCAAGGCGAGGTAACTCTCGACTCAGTGGTCTCTTTGAGGTTTGACCAACTTGAGTAGTTATGGAGGCAACACCTCATCGACACTTGCCACTGCTCCCTTGACTGATAGGTATAAACAATGCGTTAGGGCGAGCGGAGTGACTGAACTCACTGCCGTTATCACTTGATCAACTTACTTGGGCAACTTCGGAGGTCTCTGAAGGTTTTGATCGATCAAGAAACATCAACTGTAGCTTTTGTCATAATCTGGTGCAAGAAGCTCTGGGACACACTCTGAGTCTCTGTGGAGCAACAACCAGGAGTCTAATCCGGAGAGAATGTGATCGGATTGCCAACTGGTGTTGTAGCGTTGGAGAGTGAAGGCATGCCGACTTGTCAGCCAAGAGCAAAGCCTCCTCAGCCCTACCATTCCATAGCCCCATTCCATAGCCCCATTCCATGCTAACGCCCAACGGCGGTCTTCCTATTGGTACCATTTTTTGCGAGCCACTCTCGGCGATGACTAACGGGCAGTCTAAGCCACTCAGCTGAAATGATAAAACAGGCTACCAGCTCACGACTTGGCTTGGTATCCTTTCTCTTTGTCTCATCACTCGCATCATACAGCAATCATCATGTCGCGCCTCATAAGACGTATAATAAATCGCCGCTCTATTGAGCACTTGGATTACGAGGTCGATGAATCACCAGAAATTTCAGAGGAGAGAGTCACCATCAACGACATGCGGCGCATCGAAAAGCCGAAAAGCATGCCCTGGCAAGCCCGCCTCTCTGGCGCAGACATGACCGAGCTCCTCAAGGGCTTCCGGCCATCCGAAATGGAGCAGAAATGGGTCATTGCTGCCAGTGGACCAGATGACAAAGGAATCATTGACGTCCACCTTTGCAGAAGCTGGACCGGGTTCGAGATCTACACTGTCAGAGTGCGCGTCTTGGCTGGTGAGGACGGCAAGCCTGGTGATGCCGAAAAGGATGGAGGTGAGGTTTTTGAGATTTTATACGAGACAAGCAACAAATTCGATAACACGTGTGAGGAAGAGGTGGAAGACATGGCAACTGGGCTCTGTCGGGGATTTCTGGGTGTTGACCTGGGAAAAGGACCCGAGCGGCCGAAGCCTCCAGTTAGACACGAACGGCACTGATGGGGCGTGCCCTTGTCGAAGATATGTATTTTCTAACTCAAGTTAAATGGTGAAGCCGCGTCTTGGTTTGTCGGTTGCAGCTTGAGAACTATCAAGTTTCCTAGCCACTCACAAAATCCCAACTTAACTAACAAAAGAATCAACTGCGCTTGCCGCCTGCGAACCCTGGTGCAAATCACTGTGCATAATATGATACCCTCATAGTTCAATAAACGCCCACCGTACTATAACCCTATTCATCTTGTCGCAAAGTCAGGCGTATCTTCATCTCCAGGGCGGCGATATCCAAGCCTTGGATAAGGATTTGGGTACTTGCCATCTCTGCCACTCCTCCAACGCGGATAATCAGGATCCTATGGGCAATGGTAAGAACATGGCCCCGGATCGTATGGAAAGTCGTCACTTACGTCGTCGAAGAAGGGCAGCCTTCGCCCTAGCTCGCTCCACTCTCGACTCCATTCCTTAGGTGGCCGATGTCATCTTCTACACCAAGTACATCGGGGAGTTGTACTTCGTTCCAGCGTTGCGCCACATATGCACCAGAACTGTAGTCAAGCAGGTTAGCCATCTGAGCATCAAGGTACAGAATGTAGAAGACAGACCGCTCGATGACGCTCATGGTCAACGAGGACCATGGAAGGGCCAGATGGATCGTTAAAGACAGAAGCTTCATAATCTTCAGAATCTTCAGAGTCTTGATCTTGAAAGCGTTCAAACCACTCAGGATCCCAGTCCCATTCCATCAGAGTATGCTTGTCGAAATAGTCTTGGTGAAAGCGTCCTCTTCCTTCTTGCACTTTAGACAGATCCATCGCGTGTACCTATCACAGTCACATAGTTCATTGAGAAACTTGCCGGCCACCTCTTGCTCTGTTGTGGCGTCACAGGCTGGACAAAGACAATATATGTTGTCAAGCTTCCGGATCGCGTTCAAATGCGGCCGGCGGTTGGGCGAGTAGAGGGATGGTGCTGCCCGCGGACGGATGCGGCATTCTTCACAAATGTTGATGCCACATTTGACGCAAGGCAAAGCTCCAGTCGCGTCGCATTTGATGTTGTAGAGACGAACCTCGATTTCCTCATCCCCGTGCACCCAAGCGTTTAGTTGGGTTATCGGGACTGTCTGACTTCTGTCCGGCGGGAGCTCACATGTTGCTTGGCGTATGGCGAGTCCACGGCCATCACAGAGACACTGCCGTGTGAGACGTTCGAAGACGGCGGGTGAAGCGAGTATGTATGAGTGAGCTGACCGACTTGTTAGGCCTAGATGGAATAGATCGAGGGTTGACAGCCATGGCGCAAGTGCCGAGAGGACGCTGTAAGATGAGATTAGGTCGATGATGGAGGGAGTTGCCATGACAGGGACTTGCGGAGAGGGCGAGCTGAGGTATCTCGAGAAAGGCAGTGGATAGGGACTGCGGTAAAGCACAAACATGCTAGAGCAACAAGATGACTGAACGGCCAGCGTTAGCAGATATCTTCGGTGGCCAATGATGATGCCCTCCTGCCGGTCCGATGTTCATAACTTCAACAAACGCCAGGCTTGAGGGTTCGGTCGAGTTGACTTGATTTGATATTCTTCTGTGACGCAATGGAATCGTCTCAATTCGACTAGGTTTGTTGTACCGTGGTCCGCATTGCTCTCTCTATCCTCTCATCGGAGACCTCCGATGAGGCTACTCAGTCAACAACAGCTGAATTTGAAGCGCCCTTGTGGCGACAGACTTGGCAAACTTATTTTCGTTGTACATACGGCTGTGAAGGGAGAGTTGGGAGCCTGAGAAGCTGTTTGGCACCTTCGATGCTTCCCTGACCGGTAGCTTCAAGAGGTTATGTCTGTCTTCGACAATACCCTGCCATTGCCTGGCGAAGCTGCTTCCGGAAAGCCCAAAGACGACGCGGGATTGTCTCATGCTTGAAACTTGGATAAATCATTTTGTACAGTCATTGAGGATAGAATCAGCCTCGAGCTGCAACTGGTTTTTCGGAACTTCTTCCCCGCATCGCTTAAGCTTGTCTGAGCCACAATCGCCTTGCTGGGCCAAACTCGGAACTATGCAGGAGACATGGACTATGTGTCTGGCAGTTTCTCAGCCATTTTTACACTTTGGATATAGATTGGCCACATTCTCATGCGTGGCTTGCGTTCTAGGTCTCAATCCGAGCTTGGCGTTACGTCAACCTGGTGCTTCGTTGGCTCGACACAGAGCCTGGTCGCGTGAGCGTCGTAATCACCTGGAGCGAGGGTAAACCAAGTGTCGGGAGAGGGAATCTTTTAAGAACAGAAATGGAAAGTAATTACCAAAGTTGCATTGACTACACCCGGTCTCTTGATCCAGCTATGTTGACTTGACGGCATCGACGTGCTGCAAGTGTTACACAAGTTACTGGCACAGCCTCCAGAGCCTTGTTTGGTCGAGCGAGAGACCTGTTTTCTATAACTACCTTATTTACGCCACAAACAGAGTGCATTCCACATTGGTAAGTGTTCCTGGCGGTCATCTGGTGATCCCTTACCTCACCTCCGCAAATTAACGGCGAGCAAACTGACGCCCTGCAGACGCACAGCTGTGGTTTTTGCCTGGCAAGAGCCTAGATGGCTTGGATGGCGCGGCTGGACCTCTGCTGCAACTGCATACCCCTCATTCAATAGTGTCCGAGAGCCGCCCTTCTTTTCAGTTTGCACATTGCAAACTTATCACGGCTGCTGTGGCTGCCTGTATGGCGCAGGCCCTCGCATAGCGGCATTCCTCTTTGAATATTTCCCAGACAGCGTCCAATAGACGAGGCTGTTTGATGGCTGGTAACACTGTGTCCTATGCTCCCGTCGAGAAATCCTTGCCAGACTGGGCAAACACCACCAGATGGCAATAAAAGGCTCCTGTAATCCCAGGTCAAAACTGCATCCACCTAGGCATTCTCTTACACATACTGCATACGAGACGTTGTTTTACTTGTTTCAACATCATGATCCTAGACACTTGCAACGGCAATTCAACAAAGGTCGGTCCTACAGAGCTGGGCCTGACCATCGCAGACTTTTCTGCATCTCTGACCCACGGCGAGTACTGCGCCAAAAACGCATCATACATCAGGCCTGATGACTCTGGGTCTATCCTCCCATGGCCCTACACACTGGCCTGGTTCCTCATCCATTTCCCAATCACCTTGATCAGAGTCCATCGCTGGGAGAGGGTGCAGGCTCTGTCCATCATCCTTGCCGTTACCACGGTGTGGTTCCAGCTTCAGGCCTACACGAGCAGCATCGAACCGGGAGCTGTTCTTGTGTGGATGCCCATCTTTGTTGTCTTGGACATTGGTGCTATGATGCAGCTCGTCTTTCTCATCGTCGAGGATACTGGGTTTTGGCCTCTGCTGAGAGCTCTTCCCAACTTCTTGCCGCTCCGTGGGCGCCGAAGTAGTACAGCTTCAACGGTAGTAGGGAGTGAAGAAGTTAGGATTGAAGGTATGACATCCCACAACATGTATTGGCGTTCATGAACTGACCAACTAGGCTCTGGCAAAACGGCAACGCCTGCCCCCCTGCCCCCGGCATGGAATGAACTCAATCGAGAACCAGCGAGTTCGGAGCTTGTGGGCCGCGCTTGGCTCGCGTTGCTGTCCTTTGTCCTGGGCCTTCTCCTCCTTGGTATCCAGCTTTTTGGCCTTGCCATGGCCATCAAAGGGTTCCAGAGCGAAAATGTCACAGCACAATGGTGTTCCACCTTTTTTGCCACCGCCGTCGCAGTCGAGTCTGACTGCAAGCTCTACAACGTCACGCCCTCGTTGAGCCAAGGAATTGGTTGCATCACCATCAAGGGCTACGAGCAATACACTTGGCTCCAGGCATCCATCATCATAATCTCCCTATCCTTGGCCTTTCAAGTATTCGACTGCACTATCATGACTCTGGTCAGTGGTACAACGAGATGGAGAGGGGCCAAGATGAAGCGGCCGTAGTTCACCATGTTTACCGGGAATATTGTGCTTCTGGTTTTGATCATCGTTGGAGTTTTCCAGTCGCAGCGTTTACCCAGAGACGTGAGCCCAAGTGTTCTGGTATACAAGCATGGCCGAGGACTAGGCAACAGCAACCATACCTGCATTGGCGAGCTGACGCCGTATGGTGTAAGGGGAGCCATTATTGGATGGACGGACGGATTTTTGGAGAGCTGGGGAGACACTTATTCTCCAAAGTCATATTAGAAACTGTTCATGATAGGGACAAGATGGTTCTGATGGTGTTTCGGCCTGTCGTAGCAACGACTGCATCGAGAAGTGGAGTATATGTTATGGAGGAGTACAGGTTGTGGATTTGGTTACAAACATTGAGGGTCTGAACTTAAGTAGTCTAGGTAATGTGTTGCAAAACGGTCATGTTGCACATCAATTTAGTGAGATGCCTTCCTCCGTTGGGTTTTGCCTTGACGTTGCTCAGATCATCAAGATCAATTTAGTTCCCTGCTTTAGGCCATGAATATGCCCAATTGAAGCTCGACTGCCTTTTGTGTCTTTTTTGTTGCGGTGGACAGGCTGATTACCTCCAGACCTCTTGTCACTAACGGCGCGACATGATTCCCGATCTGGTTGTTCTTCATTTCATGGAACATGGACTAGCGCCTAATCAGCAGGGTGACACCAACCCGCTCGGTTGCAAATATCCCAGTTTGGGCGCTGAATGGCGCCTAATCAAGTTAATGGTAAATGCGAATTAGCGAATTGCGACCGGATGCTTGGGGAAGTCTCATTAAGAGTCAATAGCTATCATCAGCACCATGTCGCATAGGCCTTTCTAACAATGGCCTTGGTCTAACCACCCATGGCATTTGTTCCCCAGCTGCTTGGTTATCAGAGAGATAGATGGTGGTCAGCCCTATCAATTGATGACCATCGCTGAAATTCGGGCCTCCGAATCTCCGACTCTTTACCTGTACATAAACTCAACTCCACCCGCGATCCACATGTCGTCAGCGTCGACGCAGCAGCTCATCCCCACTTTCTCACAATGCCACCATCAACATTGGGCTTTCGAGTTCTCGCGACCTTGTTGCACACATACAATTCAGTCCGTTACGGCAAAGACAGCATGGAAGCTCTTATTGGCCAGGCGATGAAGGATAGCGCGACATTGCGGAAAGGCTCGGTGCCGTGGAAAGACGATGAGCCATATGCGCAATCTTACTTCACATTTGACTCGGATACTTCGGCCTGGGTCGCAAAGACCCCGCCAGATGAGACCGCCGGCAATGCCGAGATCAACGGCATCACCCTCTACAGTTGGAACATTGACTTTATGCTCCCTTTTGCAGAAGCTCGCATGAAGCCAGCCCTCGCTTACCTCGGCAGCCTGGTAGGCTCCAACCCGACAAGCTCGGCTCCCGTCATCTTCCTCCAGGAGTGCACGCCCTCAGACTTGGCCACCATCGCCGCGACTCCATGGGTCCGGGAGCGATTCCATCTGACAGATCTGGATGCAACCAACTGGGCGACAAATCACTACGGCACCGTCACGCTCATTGACTCCCGCCTGCCCATCACGGCCGCCTTCCGCGTGCACTACTCCAAGACGCGCATGGATCGCGATGCCTTCTTCGTGGATGTGTCTGTTGGAGGCAAGACGGTCCGCCTGTGCAACACGCATCTCGAGTCCATGGTCTTCAACCCGCCTTTCCGCCCACCCCAGATGCAGCTCGTAGCTCAGTACCTGCGCGAGGAAAAGGTCCATGCCGCACTAGCTGCCGGAGACTTTAACGCCATTCAGCCCTTTGACCGCACGCTGCACACCGACAACGGCCTGAAAGACGCGTTCCTGGAGCTGGGCGGAAAGGAGGATACAGAGGAGGGTTACACCTGGGGCCAGCAGGCGGCGACAAAGCTGAGAGAAAAGTTTGGATGCTCGAGGATGGACAAGGTCTACTTCTACGGCGGCGCCGAGGTGGTCAAGTTTGAGAGGTTAGGTAAGGACGTGTTGACCGAGGGACAGGAGGAGAGCAGTCAAATCGTGGCGCTTGGCTTTGACAAGGCATGGGTGACAGATCATCTTGGCATCAGGGCTGAGGTGAGGATTCTCGAGGAGAAGAATGCGAGCCGTCTCTAGAATTGTCAGCAAAGGTGGCCGTAGAAGGCTAGAAAAAGTATATGGAGCTTCAACAAATCCGGCACCACACCGACGAGCTTGACCGCCTTGGCTCACCACACACGCCGGTCCATGGCTTGCCCCATGGAATGCAATCAACCGCCCAATGAAAGCCCCGTCTCCCTTGTTAGTTCATAACCCAAACATCGGACGACCCCTCTTTCTCCATCAGCGTCCCAACAGTCTGGGTCGCCCTGCGTCAGAATTTACCTCATGCAACCCTTCTTCCTGTGCGTCTTGGGTAAAAAAACAGAACCAGTCTGTCGGTATCGCCAGTTCCACTCGTATTTTGTCCTCGTAAACATCACCAACAAACCCCTTTTTACTCCTTCCCCCAGTCGAGCTTAACCGAGGCCTTAAACCACCTTTTCCCCCTTTGGGCTGGGACTTGAGGCCTGACGATTCTCCACCATGGACTCGAATGATCCAGCATCCAACACAACGACACCAAGAGACAGCCTTTCCGACTACAAGTTCAGCTTCGAGTCTTATCTTGATTATGCATCAAGGATTGAGATTGATGTGAGTTGAAAATGAGCATTCCGACCAATGTCCAACGTGTGCTTACTTGACACAGTCGAATCCTCGAACCCACTTCACATTGTAGGTCTGGCGGTCCTCCACGCAGTCCCGCCGCTCATATTTCGCAGAGATACCGCGTCCATAGCAGAAAGCATATACGAGTTTCACAAGGAAAATGGGCGAACCTACCATGCTTATCGTGCCGGCTGTAAGTTCTTCTCCCTTGAGCAAGCTGAACGCTAACCTCGCAGCGTACCACTATCCCAACGATTCGCTTGAAGTTGAACGACAAGACGCTCAATACGACATCCTCAAGATTTTACTTGACGGCCGGGCTTTTTTGTCTCCATTTTCGCAAGAGAATCCCCCTCACAAAGTCCTCGACATCGCTACAGGCTCGGGCTCTTGGGCCATTGACATGGGTGATGAATTTCCCGAGGCTCGCATCGTCGGCACAGACTTGTCACCCATTCAGAGCGACCTGGTTCCACCCAATGTCGAGTTTATTGTTGATGACGCGTAAGTAATGAATATCTCCCAGTCAAAGTCGACAGTCTGACGACACTAGAACCGATGAGTGGCCCAACGGCAGGGACTGGTGCGACTTTGACCTGATACACACAAGAGTCACCATGGGCTGTTGGTCCAACATGGGGACCCAAGTCATCAAGCCAGCCTTTGAGCATCTACGACCAGGCGGATGGATGGAATGCCAAGAGCTCATGGGTCTCTTGGAATGCGATGACGAGACTGTCACTGACCAAAATGCCTTTAAGAGATGGTGCGACGACATAGTAGATGCCAGTTACGCTGCTGACCGTCCCTTGCCGCTTGCTTCCAACTTGAAGCAGTGGTTCATAGAGGCAGGGTTCGTCGATGTGGAACAGAAGGTGTATAAACTCCCTGTCAATGGGTGGCCGAGGAACCCCAGGCTCAAGAGGCTCGGGGAACTATGGCATGCAAATCTCGAGGAGGGGCTTCAAGCTCTCAGCTATGGCCTCTTGCACCGGTTCAAGGGACGCACAAAGGAAGAGATAGAGGTGTGTCCCCAGTTACCTGACCTGGTCAAGCTCTTACTGATTCATGGCAGGTGGACCTCATTGACGTGAGGAAATCTTTGGCAGACGAGAGGATGCATGGCTATCAGAAGTTTTATGTCGTGTATGGTCGTAAGCCAGAAGATGCGTAATTTGCGAGTTTGATAGATAGCATGCATCCTCTGTTGGAGGTGGTAGCGGGAGAAAATGCTTCATCTGGTATTTATGGACACTACAGCTACAAATAGATACCCGACCATTTCTGGAAAGCCGAGATACGGACTTTGAGCGTGGGAGTTTGTCAGGGTTCCAGCTGGAAGGGTCTCTATTCTCGTCGAGACGGAGGTGAAGATGAAGAGGGTTCCAACGGCAAACACAGCCACCCAAACCCCGACGGAGATTTGTATCGAATGCCGATTCTCCCACTCATTGTCGCATTTTGACTACGGTAGTAGTAGTATCAAGTTGGATGAGACGGACACCTCTGACGAGGGCCAGAGCGTTAATGAGCAGGGCTGTGATCCTTCAAGCATTCCGGAGGATCGGAAGTCGGCTTGAGCCAACGCCATCAACACCAAGTTACTCCCCTTCATTTTGTCTTCTTCTTTTCTTACGTCTAATTCTTGTTTCAAGACTCTCTAATCATGCAGATCCCTCTCCTTTCTTCATAAACCACTTGATTGTATCCCTGAATCGCTCCACCACTTGTCGCCAAATCGGCTACGTCGGAAACATGTGGATGGAAGAAAACATGACCTACCTAATCAAGCGAAATGTGTCACGGCTTTATTAACATGATGATCCTCCTGATCGTGATCCCTGTGTAATTCAGTGGAAGGACCCTTGCCTCAGCCAGGCAACGTCGTTTCACCGTTAGCGCTTATGCCGTGAACGTACGACGCCATTTGGTCCTTATATAAATATTTCGAGATTAGAGCAATGGCGATGAAAGCACACAGAGCCCAGTACCGCCCTCACAATCTCAATATGCACTTCCCAACTACTCTAGGCCTTCTTGTAGGCCAGGCAATGTCTGCCGCGGCAACCGGTATTCTACTCCCCCTTTACGTCTATCCTTCTCAAGAGGCAGGCGATGGTGCTGTCAACTGGAATCCTGTGTCTGATGCCATATCATCAAACATCAACATCCCGTGGTTGGTCGTTGTTGATCCGTTGAACGGCCCCGGCGCTTCTGGCAAGCCCGGCAACGACGACGTCAACTACATTGACGGCACATCCAAGCTCAACAGCTACTCCAACGTCAAAACCATCGGCTATGTCCGTACCAACTACGGCCAGGCATCTCTGGACGATCTCAAGGCCAACATCACCACCTGGAGCAACTGGGGGACGTATGCTGCCGGCGACGTTGGCGTGGACGGCATCTTCTTTGATGAGAGCAGCGCCAACTTTGACTACCTCAATGAGGCCATCACTTTTGCCCGCAATACATTTGGCAGCAGTATCACGACAATCTGCAACTTTGGTTGCAGGGCCGAGGCCGAGTACTACACCATCTGCGACGTCGTAATCGCCTTTGAGAGCTGCCTCAACTGCGCCGACGGCCCGCCATACGAGAGCCAGAAGACTCTGAGCAACAACATTCCCTCCGGGTATGAGTCAAAGGCGGCCGTCATCTTGAACCGGTTCACTGGCACCTCTGCTGATGGCAAGGAAGCCAACTGGGGGCTGATGAACGAGTACGTCAAGACCATGAAGGAGAGTGGTCTTGGCTGGTACTACTTTACATCTGCTGATTACGACGCTATTGGTGCTGAGCCGGCAACTGTGGGTGCTAATGCGGATGCGCTGGTTACTTGAGATGGAGCTCTACGAAGAGTTGAATGTGCACCCTATGTTTTCTGGAGGATTGGGTAGAAGAATGTAGTAGCATGTTGTTTCTCGTGTTTCACTTCACCGTACCGGGTTTTGACCGGCCATTTTCAATATGCTTCTCGCCCTAATCGGAGACGAGTTAAGCGGGTCGCAAAGAAGCTGGACTGATTTGATCATTATCGAAGCGGCGGCGACATGGACGTGGACGTGGACGCTATCAGAAGTCATCTTTGAGCCGCACACTCATCTGCTATAGAAACCAGAGACCTTGTACGCAAGGCTTCACCTTTCCGGGCTTCCCACTGCCACCTATTTTACGATGATGTTCTAATGCCGGTGCATAGGTAGTAATTGTAATTACTGTCTTATTCGTACCTTGGGCGCCTGAATTATGACTGATGCGGTGCGCTGTGCCTGCCCCGCCTTGTGTTGAGGATTAGAATGGCTAATTGAGACGCTCTCCGCGGCACACGGCATGGAGGATCCTACATCTTCCATTTTATGCCACTCGACGACCAGCAACTGGCCTATCCAGCCAAAGCTGTTCGTCAATACAGAACTACCTGCTGCAATCTAAGAACAAGGTCAGCAGAACCCTCAAATTTTGCATCAAACCCTCTTTCAACTCTGTCAAAATGGTCCGTCTTCTAGCCCTTCCTACGGAGATCCTCCATTACATCTGTGCAAATCTCTGCCACCATTGCACCAGCTCGCCCAGGGAGCAGCACGAATCATATTTCAAAGGGGCCGAGACTTTTGTGAGGGCCAAGGCCAGGATCGCGGCATTATCTGCCTTGACGCAGACGTGTACGACTCTACGAGACATTGCTCAGCCGTACCTGTATCATTATCCCTGCGCGCCCGCAGTATCCAAACTGCTACTGCGAACTCTCACTGAGCGTCCCGACCTCGCCCAGTACATCAACGAGCTGTCCGTGTTTGACATGACCTGTCAGGAAGATGTTCCAGCTGAAATAATCGGCATTTTATGAGCATTCCTACAAGAGTACCAAGGGCTCGAAGGGGGGATGGCCCTGGTTCACGCTCAACAATCTGACTGGTATCATGACCCCCCTAGCTGCGGAACACGCGTCGACATCAAGTACGACGTCAATACATTGTTCACTGCCCTTGTTTTGACCGAAGTTGCCAACATTCAACTTCTACATCTCGAATTAGATCACAACTGCGAATTTCCTTTCTGCGAGCCCTGGTCACTTCCACGACTGAAGGAACTGGCTGCACAGAACTGGGACGCAAAGCGAAGCGCAGACATCATGGCCATTGCGCCTATACTCCTTGCAGCCCCAGCTCTAGAACGTATTAGGGGCCTTAAAATCAGCTTCGCTGACTGGGAGGCACCTCTACCACCGATTCACGAAGGCGTCAAAGAGATGAGCCTGGAATGCAGCGTGTTGGGCCCCGAAGAGATTACCGCACCTTTGAGTCTATTTCCTAGGCTAGAAGCCTTCACTTACGAGTCAGATGGTATAAATTCATACTCGGAGGAGGCCTCTCCGTCGGCAATTGGTGAAGCTGTGCTGCTCTGTCCGGACCTTCGGTTTCTATCTCTCGACTTTACCTACTCCCAGTGGCAGGTCGAAGATCCTCAGCTAGATACATTGGGCAGTCTTGCAGAGCTGAAGAAATTGCAAAAGTTTCGTCTCCGGGGGTCATCTCTGTTCCTCGGGGCGCCGTGGACGGGTCCTCCTGGCGTCAAGATCTGCGAGATGCTTCCGGCTTCAATCACCGAGTTTGAAGTAAGACGCCCAAAAGTCGACATTTTCGATGCGCTCCTTGAGCTCTCGAGGGCGGCAAGCCAGATGTTTCCGTCGCTGAAGCATGTATCAATTGATGGATTTGAGCAGGAGATTAATGATGAGTTGCGTCAAGCGTTTGGACAGAGTGGGATTGAGCTGTCGACGGGTGATCAAGCAGAACAACATGGGTTTTGGCTGACCTGATATGGGCTGCGCTGAGAGCCTGAGTGCAGTAATTCCCTGGACCTGTACATATCCAGGTGGAGGTCTTGTGGTTGATGGGTCTCTGACACATCGTCAACGTTAAATGTGAACCTCAAGGGTTTGTCAGCTGAGGTTTCGAGGCAGATATGTCAGCGCGGTTTGTCAGCGCCATAGTTTGAGACCGTTTCCATGGTGTCAGGAGAGGTTTTGGGTGGGAATAACATCGTTATTGTATATATAATGTGCTCCTATAAATTGACTGCTTTCGCAATGTCTCAACCCTCATATGCCTAGGCCACCACAAGGAACTCACCGCCATTGGCCACCAAATATCAACAACCATGACATCGAAAACACGCTTCTTCACTGCTGATGGCAAGCCAAACCTCGACGCTGGGCCGCCATCTTCCAACACTTCTCTCACGTTGGCGTACTGCACCTATGGGTCGCCTAACAATCC
Organism: Fusarium neocosmosporiellum; assembly: GCA_006518225.1. Taxonomy (NCBI): domain Eukaryota; kingdom Fungi; phylum Ascomycota; class Sordariomycetes; order Hypocreales; family Nectriaceae; genus Fusarium; species Fusarium neocosmosporiellum. The sequence goes on along the minus strand of SSHR01000151.1, from coordinate 67,000 downwards.
CGCCATACTAATCCCGACCTGCTTTTCCGGCAAAATTGAAACGACATTGGCTTTCCTATACGGAAGCGACGATTCCGTCCTGAGAGACTACTTTGTCATTGTCGTTGGCCTTCTTGGTGGTAGCGAGTCCTCGTCGCCTTCAAATGCCCTGGAGCCTGCCAAGTTCCCCCAAACTTCTTACGAAGACAATATCCATCTGCAATGCAAGCTGCTCAAAGCCTTGGGCATCAAGAAGTTGGCCGCCTACATTGGCTTCTCCATGGGCGGCACTCAGGCCTACTACTTTGCCATCCTCTATCCCGACTTTGTGCAGCGTATCGTTGTCCTTGCCAGTTCGGCGAGAACTAGCTGGCACAACAAGTCTTTCCTTGAGGGCCCCATTGCAGCACTTGAGACCAGTGTTGACTGGCACGATGGACTTTACACTGAGCCTGCGGTCCGTGGAACTAGAGCTTTCGCACGTGTATACTCAACTTGGGCTCTAAGCTCAGCGTGGTTCCGCAAGGAACAATGGAAGAGACTTGGGGGCGAGACAGTCGAAGAGTACCTCGTCAAGCTCTGGGACAACGCCATGGGAAAGTGGGATGCACGCGATCTGATGCATTTGGTCAACACTTGGAGAGCGGGTGACATCTCTGACCACGGGCCAGTCAAGGGTGATCTTCCTTCTGCTCTAGCGAGCATCAAAGCCAAGGTTCTGCTGATGCCAAGTCGAACCGACTTGTACTTTCCTCCGGAAGACAGTGAGGAGGAAGTGAAGCACCTGAGATTTGGGGAACTGAAGGTTATTGAGAGTGTTTGGGGGCACCTGGCTGGTGGAGAATGGGGTCTTGAGGAGGACAACAACTTTATCGCAAGCGAGATCGAGAGATTCCTCTCCAGTTAGTCTCGCCATCGTGCTCTAACGAACATTCAACCAAGATGGTGTCCAGCATGATGACTGACACTCAGAGGCCTTGGGGGGTGAATACGGGAGCAACCAAGGTGGACTAAAGATCGAAGAAGGAAAATAATGCATTCATGCCTCTGATGTCACGCCGTTCCCTTGTCATTGCGAGTACCTACTTGGAAGAAAACCTGTCCTTACTGACCAGCCTTTGGCCCGCTCCAATAGGTAGAATAACAGAAGCACCGCTGCTTAACGTTGACTAGATAAGCAAATAAAAGGGCCCTGAGAGGATCTGCACTTTCTCTCGAACGAGGCAGGCCGGCACAATGAACCAACATTTGCAGTGAAAGCCCTAGTCACGTGGTACAGTGGTACAACAAGGCTCTGAGGTGACTGTACTGCTTTCACCAGTTGCTACCCCGCTTGCATCTCAGGTAACCTGATCAATACGGAGTGTCAAGATGCCCTTTATAAATATTGTGGTCGCACTACTTGCGAGGCTAAAGCCTTCCCTCAGTCTGTTACCCTCAGTAGCTTTACCAACTTGTAATCCACTTTAAAAGCTAACGGTTACAGTGGGTCTGGGCGGCAGAGCAGCAGCTATCGGAACAAGATCCATTGATCTTATCCGGGCTTTTTCTATGACCCTTACTCCCTTGTTTACGGCAAAGGCTAGAGTAAAACGACTAGCAGATCGTTTTCCAGTGCTTAAAAGTTGGCAATTCTGGGCAACCATCCTCACTGCTGCCTCTCTTTTGTTCGCTGGTCTGGCCTTTTGGACATCTTTCGAAGCAGGTCAATACGCCAAGTGGACGGCGCACAAAGATTTTACTCTCCTGTGTATGGAGGAGGTGAGCCATGCGCGTTCTGCAGCCAAACCAAGGTCTCTCTAATATGAGCTCCCAGGCAACACTTTATTTGAGCCTAGAATGTCCAGATGCCGCAAATCTTAGCCTACCAGCTCCGCCTGGCTTCCACGGCACTCTGTCTCATCGAGACTTGATTCTCTTTGGGGATACTCAGGACTTTTCCGTCTTGGCCCTGGAAATCGAAAAATGCAGCCTGGGATTACTTTAGCGAATCGCGTCAACTATCGAAGAATGCGGCACTTGAACGATCTGGTTTGATATGGCGTGCTCGAACTCGACAAAGGATTGTCCTCCTCTATTATTTTTTGCTTGATCGATTCTTGTGCCCAGGTGGAGGTGACTTAGTCAGTCAAACGGCCGGGGATACATTTTCTGGATACTTTGAAAGCAAGACTTTCCTTCTACTATTATCTGTCCTATCTCCCCGCGTCTTGCCATATCTAGAAGCCCTCTGGCCATCCCAGATCTTTTTTTCGTCACGATGCTGATCTTGAGTTATTCTTCATTGAAGCCGTATATTTATTTTGGGTTCCTTTTCAATCTTATACTTTTACATGTCCAGAATATGACCATTCGAGGGGTCGCCGGTGGGTAGAGTTTATGTTATGCCTTGCTGCCAAGCCCTACCATATCGAGCAAGAGTTGGAAGAACGCTACGTTGGCTGGATTAATTCTACGCACAACGATCTACAGATATGTTCAGGTTGTGCAAGACTGGAGGAACCTGTCCCCGAATATCACGGGGTATGGCAACACTCTTCGGACAGAGAATGGCTTCTTCGGCATGTGGAATGTGTCGTCTGCTTACGGGGGAAAAAAAGGTATGGACTAGGTGGCGGAGACGACACAGCCAGATTCGAGAACCTGACTTTCTGGTATGGCGCGTTGTCAGATCGTTCCATCTGGGACATGTTTGGTCTTGGTCTCGACTGGCTGGGCATCGTTGTTGCTCTGGTATTTTTTGCTTTATGCCTTGTAGCGATGGGCCTCCACGTTTGTAACTGGATAGGCAGTGGCGGTTTCATGCCAGGATGAGTGGAGTCGAATTCTATGCTGGAAAGGCCATCCGGGGAACTTATATCCTTCGGTGGCACTGATGTAGGGTCGCACCGCAGCCTAGCATGCCGGCGGTGGTTGAAGATGTTCTACTTTAATTGCGAGGAGATTTTGGTGATCGTAAATCGTTTTAGGCTTTTGGGCTGGAGCTAATCATCTGCACAAGAGGAGGAAGGACAGTCATCATCGTCGGGGGCATCGATTTCTCCTTGTCCGTGTCCTTAGGGCGCCGCGCTGTAACTTGTCTCGTTCATTTCTAGCTACAGACTCCTACTGTCCCGCGGGCACCAAGAACGGCACAAACTTTGGAATGAGATCATCATCATTTAGCAGTTCATCGTCTCTTTCAGTAATGGTCGGAAACGGCGCCGAAAGCTTCCTGGGATCGTCTTCGCTGAGCTCTTCCTCTTTGACCCCTGTCTCCTCATCCAACTCTCTCGCATTCTCTCCTGACTCAGACAGCTCATCCGCTGACCTTCGCGCCTGCAGCTTGTCGATCCAATCCTTGTCATCAGGTCCGATCTCTAAGAGTACGAATGGCGGGTTGAGGTTTTGCCAGTTCCCCTTGTACTTTTCGAGATACGCCTTTGTCGTCTCTTGGGTTTCAAGTCGCACCGAGGATGCGGAGCCTGAGTCTTCACGGTCGGCTTTAAGCACGACAGTCATTGGGCTTGAGACGTTGCGAATCGCCTCATCAATGTGGTCCACCGGACCACCGTGTTGGAGGAGAAGACGGACGGACTCGATGGATTTGAGTATCACCGCGATCCATAGCGCCGTAGGACCTGTGGCGTATCTTCCATTCCCCGAGTGGACGTCGGCACCGTGACTTTCAAGTAGAAAGCGGACCATTTCCGGTTTATCATTAGCCGCAGCCAAGTACAGGGGCTTCATACCGGGCGGCATGCGGTGCTTGTTGGGGTCAGCCCCGTAGCGCTCTATCATCAGCCGAGCGCTGTCGATAGATCCTGCCCCGGCGGCTTGGTCCAGTAAATGCTGGATGTTGAGGTTTTGGCCCTCGGGGAGCTTGTCGAGAGACATGGTCTCGTGCTCAGTGATGCCGAAGCCGTTGACGAACTCAAACTTGTCGGGGCTGTTGTGTTCCATGGCTCCGTACGCGCCGTAGACAAACGGCTTGTGAAGGTCCTCGGGCAGGTCAAAGGGGAGTATCTCTCCATCAAGGTCAGTGGGATACTGGTAGCTGAGGAGCAGCTTGAGAGCCTCAATAGAGCCGGCCATTGCTGCTTCTGGGATGGCCTCCACGATGGCCTCCCGCTGTTCCTTTGATAGTAACTCGCCCTTCGTCTTGCCATCTCGTGCCTCTAATGGATAGGCACCCCGCTCAAGGAGAAGTTTGAGCGTATCGAAGCCGTTGGGCGCCTTTGCAGCCGCTTTGATAGCTAGCGGAGTGACCCACTCCTGCGGCTCTTCATCAACAGGGTTCTTCCTCTTCTTTGTCGAGCTGTGTATGGGATGCTCTAAGAGCAGTTTGACACTGTTAATTGCAGCACCATCAGCTGCAAACTCCAGCGCATTGCCATTCCCACATTCAGAATTTGCCCTTGCAGCTGGGTCGGCTCCCCGGCCGAGGAGGTATCGCACCACCTCCGGATATTTCGCTCCGAGAATGAGTGGAGTGCGTCCCAACTTATTGCGGACATCAACGTCGGTATTTCCTTGTTCCAAGAGAATATCAAGACATCCCACATGGCCATGGAAGGCGGCCACATGAACTGGGGTCACCGAAGGGTCATCCTTATCCGGGATCGATCCATTCTCTCTCGCCTCCTGATCGGCCTGAGCCTCCTCCTCCGACTCAGGCTCTTCTGGGATATCCGGGTGCACTTTCAAACCCGTGGCCACGAGGTGTCGAACCAAGGCCTCGTCGCCGCGCTTTGCGGCATCATATAGCATGTTCCGCCTGTGAACTTGCTTCGGGTAGTTTTCAAGCACCTCTTCGAGCTTGATCACTCGCTCTTCTGGGTCGGTGATAAGCCAGAGCTTTGCCTGTTGGAGGGGATTGCGGCCTAGCTGGTCGTAGTACTCGTAGTCGTCTAACCACAAGTAGTGACCCGATGGAAAGAGGGAGAGAGCCATTCCAGGCTCCGGCTCTGGAATATCGGGCTTAGGAGGTGGGAGTATCTTGACCATGTTGTTTGATGCAGAGAAACTATACGCAATGTTCTGTGTTGAGATGTAGATTGAATAGAAAGGCGACAACATGGAAAGAAATGGCCTTGGAACAGTCCCAGATCCATCTTCATCATGACGTAATAGATTTCTCACATTCTCGCGTCAGCCGCCCCCAGAGACTATTGAAAGCGGTGCCTAGTTTGGTCGCATCGTCGTGTGTCGACAATCAAAAGTTCAAAACTCAACTCTACTACTATGTAACGCTGGAATGAATGAGCGGTCTATACTTCGCGTACATGCAGAAAACTTACCATCAAAATTCAGCTTTGATGACACAATGGTCACGTTGCCATGAATGTATCCGGGTTATGGAGCCAGCAGCCTAGTGGACATGGCAATGAAGAGCTCACGCACTCGACCAGCTAATGCGTGGCGCTCACTATTCAGGACTTCACGATGATTCGGCTCCACAGATGATGGTTGCTGCCTAGTAGGGTGCCCCAATTCGAGCAATGCACTGCATGCTCCCAGAGATGCTTTGATCACGACGCCATTTCTAGTTAGTGATTGTGCGTAGCTAACCTATTTGGATCGTGACAATTTCTTAGCAAATCAACCAATTATAATCCAAGAACAAGTTGGGGAAGAAGTATGCCAATGGAGATTGTGAATCCATTATAATGCCTACCTACATTTCTATATGCTTGTGATTGTGGTAAATCTGCCTACGCCGAGTTTTTCTTTCTTTGTTTATAGGGCACAACGTTCAAGTGGATTGACGCAATTGTCAGCCCTCCAGGTACTTGATGGTTAGGGCCACTGCTTGATGGACACATTGCAGCCTGGCCTAAGATACCCAAACTGATATCCCAAGGTGATATTGCTAATTTATCCCTTAAGAAATCAATTTCGTTAAAGACAATATTTGACCTGGCGATGTAACGGCCTGAGCAACTGCTCAGTTGGCTAACACGGTGAGTTCTTAGAACCCGGGAAGCCGAATCAGCTACAAGAGCATAGCCACTATCTTTTCTGGGAATAAACTTCGAGGAAGACGGTTCTAAAGAGTTCGCGTCGGGCTAGAAGGCATCGTGTTGCGCCTAAGGGTTGTTCCCCATCTGAGTTCTGCTGCTTGCTCCCCTGGGGTGCTGGACTCAAATTGAAGCTCCTACGCGAAACTGACGTATAGCAATATTGTTGCAAGGCAACAGAACTAATCGGCCGGGTGGGGACCCGGTGGACCTCAAAATCTATGCTGAAGCTATTGTTTAGTCTAGTGCAAGGACGAACAATTATTTGCTATTTGTGTGATGCTAGGATTTGTTTATAGATAGTCGGCGTGGCTAAGGACAGACAGCAGCTACTTCTGGACACATGGGCCATATAGAGTAGGAATATTCAAGAAACAACTATGTTGAGACAATGATACTCCTCTCTCATTCTCACAGTAGGTAACCAATCGTGCCACTTGGTCTGAAGGCGGAACCGTTAACCCGCACCGTTGGTTCCGCAAAATAAATTCCAAAATGCGGCTCCGGAGCCGGATGCAGTGTATGGCATTTGCGCATTGAATAGACTTTGAGCGATGGAATGCTTTCTCTACATTGGAGTTGACAAGCTTTCGCTTCCGTTCATAATTCACTTGCGGATCCGATGATGCAATCCGATGCGGATCCGGCGTGGGGCCGGACCGGCTCCGTAGAGAGATGCCGACGCGGACCCGGGGCGGACCTGATTCGGCATCGCGGCCGATGCGGCTCCGTCGGGATAAGATTGCGATAAGCAAGAAACTCTATTCACTTTGCTACTTCTTGCTGATCGAGTTGCGGAAGCCATGCAAGTCCCAGATAGGTTGAACAGAGCCTAGGAATTCTATGCAGCGAAGTGCGTTCAGGTCCCTCTGGGTCCCGATCCTGATCCGCCGCATCCGCATTAACATGAGGTTTCGGAATACCTTCCTGGTTCAGAGCGGAGCCACGGCTCCTTGTTGACCGCTATCCTACCAGCCAGCAAAGGCCAGCATATACCCACAGAACCAGTCTATGCTCTTCTTGGTCTTGAATGGTTCGATCAGCTGCGACTACTGCTGACCATGATGATTTTTTTTTTTCGAAATGAACTTGGATAACTGTGATTCTCAGTTGCTCTTCGTGAAGATAGATTGCCAGCAGGAGGCGAGTTCATGCTTGCCCAGCACGATTCAATCACCTGTTTACAGTCATCACATGCTTCATTGCGTCTCTAAAGTTCCATGACCGCGCATCATGATGGAGAGGCTTTGGTCTTTGATACTATTCGTAGGCATATTTCCACGGCGGAAACGCACTGAAATGCATGTTTGCGCGTCCGCGGCGGACGCGCTGACAGGAATGTTCTACATCCTAACCACTCACGGACAACCTTGCCGCCGCAATAATCGGGATCACTATACCGGCAGAGAGAATATGCGGAATCCTCCCAGAAACGTACGCGGCTCCGTGAAGTTGGAGCTTCTATTCGGTTCCGTTCACTTATGCCGCCGAATCAGCTTTCGATTCCGACTGATCAGTCCACTGCGCGGAGCCTCAAGGCCGTGCGGCTCAACAGGCGTTCCGGCGGAAGCGGTTGCGGACCCGATTAAGAGTGGTGTGATCGAGGGAATAGTTGTCACTTTCACTCATGTTTGTCAACATAGGGAATGTGATCTATCGCTCAGCGGGGAGATAATGTTCAATCACAGAAGCGCAACGCTTTTTGGCAGGAACTCGGTGTAGATTTGGCGGAAAATGCCAGGAAGTCTGGCCTCGCTATGTATTCTGTGGCATATTGAGCCCTGGGGTATCTCCTCAACGACCTACAGTTGAGTGATCATCGTTAATTTCATCATTTTCTACAGAGACCACGCATGTTCTCTTTTGTATGAGAGATGAGATTCGGGGTTCATGACAAGATGGACAAGATAAGTCCAATGACCAAAACTAGGCCAGGATTCAGAACATCGGTCACCCATAGGTCGTCTGACAGGCATAAGCATATCACATGATATATTTGACGAGTACACCCAGCCTCCCTTCTCAACTGCCGACTAAACCGCTGCACGGATGATGCCGGCACCCGACTGTCTTATCAATCCTGACCAGGGATCCCTTCGCCAGGCATTTCTTCAGAGCCTCTCCAACAATGGGTCATTCGCCAAATGCTCCTTTATCCTTGCAATTATCTTTACTGGAGCCGCAAAATCACACCAGAACCCCTCTTTGGTCTTGCACATGACGCTTGTCCGGTCTATTGCCGGTCAGCTTCGGTATTTCGGAGAGATGGGGCCAACTCACATCGCGCAGGCGATTTGACAAGCCTACTTTGCCCAAGCACAAGCATGTCCCAGTCATGTTCCCTTTCCTCTTGAGGCTCTTTCTCTGCTGCCGAAAAGTCGATACCTTTCCATGCTCCGCACCAGTTTGAGACACTGTACAGTTTTTCGAATGGCTCGCAAATCAACATGACCTGTCTCCGCTTGGACACATCTCGCAGCGCCGCCAACCCAACTTCGATCTCGGACCGCTCCAAGGCCTTATTGATAGCTTGGCGATTATGAAGAGCTATCTCGTGCAACGGGGTAGATGCGCCGATCTTGAAATTCGCTGTGGCGTAGTGCAAGCCGTTGTGTATGAATCGGTCGCCATCATCGTCCCACAATCCTGGGACACGACCTCTTACTGGGAGACTTTTAATGAAGAAACTCCAAAGGAGCACACGAGACTTACGGTTGATTGTCTGGGAAAGGTTGAGAGCATACTCTGATCGAGCGTGTCGGGCCATCTGGGTACCACTTAGACAGGGGTGCCATGGATCCAAGACGGAGAGCTTACCTTGGTGAAGATGGCAGTAAGGATATCCCCATTGCTAATTTCCGGCACGGATTCATGCCTCTCTGTCAAGCTTCTTGACGCCTCTTCTCGTAATCTCTCTACCAGTGGGAGAGCAATGAACAGAATATGGGATTCCTCCTTCCTAGCTTTCACAAGGTCCAGGACAATGCCAGCCATCACCGCGGTCTGGTCTCTTCTACCTCTGGCACGCATCATGCCCTTTCTGGATTCTTTGTCAATGAAATCAAAAATTGGGTGTCCCGGCGGGAGCACATCGTCTCGATAGCCCAGCATGTCAGGAGGCGCTTGTCCTTTAGCAACTGTAAGCCAAGCCTTGGCGATATTGGCCACCCCGAATTGGTCGGCCAATACATGCGGACAGCTCATGGTCACGACTGAAGCATCACCGAATATGGTCAAATGAACGTATAGAAGGGGTGCATTGGGCGGCTCGTGCTTTCGCTCAAAGGGCCAGTCTAATGGTCGTAGCAGTTTGTCGACAGCGTCCATGGAGGGCAGAAAAGAGACGTTCTGGCCAGGTGAGAGAAGTGGAGATAGCTCCTCAACTTTCCAAATAGATTCAACCTGGGTTGTCGAAGACCAGTTGAAGAGCACATAGTCTTCATCGAACGAGGACGGAACATGGTACTCTAGACGCTTGGTGGTGGGAGACAGGACGAGTCGCGCACCAAGTTTCCGCCAATAGTTCCTGATGAGCTTGTCGAGAGCATGCCTCAGAATGTCATTGTCAACAATGTTAGGCACAATAAAGAATGTACGGGAGCGAAGCCTGTCGATCGGATTCGGCTGATCTGTCAGAGGAACCGGTATCACCTCCATTAAGTTGGATGAATACAAAAAAAAACTCTGTGAAACTATGATTGATTACCTTGATCAACACATGCAGCTACAAGCTGGTTATATCAATTGTTAGGGCAGATTTAGGCAACAATTCTCGGCGGAAATCAGCCTTGCTCTACTGGGATCAGTGCTGATCTGGCAAAGATACAGGGTGTCATTGCAGTCTTACATCCCTTGTCAAACAAGTTTTGTAATTTGTGGAAAACGCCAGAAGTGCTAAAATCTGACGCCCTTGTGGTTGGGTGGGCTCGGGACTCCAGGCCTTTTCCAGGATTGTAATCTCCTTGCTGACATCGCAAAGTATGTGTGCCGTGTTGTTTGCTAGCCAAATGATGGTGACGGTATCGCTGTTGACTTTGTTGGCCTTAGCATCGACGAAAAGTTATCGAGTGGCCTTTCTGTGGGATCCTGAAAGTCCTGGTACTCCAACTTCCTCTTCTTCTTGTCATTAATAACGTCTCCAAAAGAGGATCAGCCGCGATAGCAAAAGACACAGTGGTCAATAGATGACGGCATCAAAACCCAATATCGTTAGATGCCGTAGCTTAATCCTCTCAGGATCTATCAACTTATGATAGCCAAGCTCAAAGTAACACTGCTTGGAGGGACGCATGTGCTTGTGGAGATAACCGGGCCGAGCTGAAAAGTCTGGGCATGTCTTCCAGATCATCATTGGCATCGGTTGAGCGGTGTGAAGAGTTTGTAAATAGATTATAGGCTACTGTTTCCATCAATCGCCACACCTGAACACGAAAGTGATTGCCAACTGCTTTTCAAACCATATGTCAGCTGCTCCTTTAGTCTTGATCGTTCTGGGCGTCACGGCCAACTGGAAGACTGCCATGCCCGTCAAGAATGGGCCATTTTCAAGAGATATGACCCCCGGGACGGGAGCTAGACACGGCACAGACGCCACGTAGGTAGCTACCATTCTATCCATGGCTGAGGCTTGCACTGGGTAAAGAGTGAATCTGAGAGGGTCCAGGTAGAATCCTAAGTCACTTATACATGATGCAATGTAGATTAGATACAGCATTCCCTTACCACAAATCTCAATTTTAGTTACGGAGTCAAACCAGCACCCCTGCCAGCCCTACTAGTTCTCTCATGAGCTGAGGAAGTGACTTCCAGGCGGGGCTGGATGGGATCTTGGCTGAGGCGCCTACACGGCCTTTCTTTAGGACGGGAATGGTCGCCTTTCAACACCCAAGATCTGGCAATTCTCCCCGTGGTAATGTTAAGTACTGTAGCATTAATCTGTTAGCGTCAGACGATCTAGGAAGACACACCGAGGAGACCAGCCAATGGGCAAACATGCCACATTCTACTTGTCTCTGGGATTTGCGAAACCGGCGAGACATGATAGGTCTATACCGAAGATCAGACAATAAACTAAACGTATTTGAGTGATACATACATGAGAAAGCTGAAAACTGAATGTTAAAATTCCCAAGAAAAGACCCAATAGCCGTGTCTTGATTGTGAGGAGAGATGACGGAGAGAGTTAGAAATGAGCCTACCTCGCGGCGTTCTTGAGCCTGCCAGTGGCATTGAAACTTAAAAGAGAGGGGGAACGTATATATAAAGCTAGCTGCCATCTTAGAAATCTGAAAGCCAAAGGAGCAAGCAAACTTATACTACTTCTCGATATTTCACTTCCATTTCTAAACAACCAACCGAGTGATCCAATCTTCTCGCATCCAAGATGTCTGGTCCTCCTCCCTCTTGCGCGGAGGTCGTAAAGCACCTCGACGTCCAGGCCATCAAGGTCGGTCAAGTCTTTAAGCCGGAATACCTCTCCAAACTCCAATCTGACCTGACACCAGAGCAAATCCAAGTCCCTTTGCCCAATCTTCCAGCGGATGCAACGACCCACAGACCCGACCAAACTGAGCGAGGAGCAGCTCCGGAAGCTCCGCAGTGGCATGTCTTACGCAGCGTTAGATCCAACGATCGAGAAGATGATGCATGACAACATTCAAGATACTGTTAAAAGCACGGCGACCATCAAGCGTATCTTTACTGAGCTTTTGACAGCTGTCCGGGAGCTGGATGCCAAATTTGTTACTCCCGGCCAGCCCGCCTTTGCTTCCAGGCTCCTGGCCATCAAGCATGTGAGTTTTTACCTACCGAGGGCGATGTTGAGCTTACTGACGAACGTCAGCGTTAAAGAAATTTGACGACCACATCTCATCCTAAGCAGAGATGGCGGTTAAGATTTCACTTAACGCAAGCCGTATGTATAGTGCAGCCAGGAACTGACAAGCTTCCTCCCGTCTGATCTTGTATAGTTTTCGCCAAGATCTTACCATTCGTCAATGACTCAGCCCAGAGCAAACATGATCGCAAGGCCATGCCTGATGATTTTATCAAGGTATGTCTTCCTTTCTGTGCATCCATGTTTGTGCAACATGACTTGCTGGGCTACGGGCAAAGAAACTGCGGAAAGGGCAGAGATTATCAAACTTGACAAGCAGATCGCCGCGCTGGGAGACACCATTGCCAAACTCAAGACGGCACAAATCCCCACGGCGGTTGTCGCTGCTCTTTCGCTGCCTGTGACAGGCGTCCTATGCATCTTATTGCAGCAAGTAATTCCTTTCATCATGGTATTTTCACTGCTCAATGGCGTTAGTCATGGTATTGACAGACTGGTGGCCTTGTCGTTGCTGGTCTCTCTGTCGGCCTTGTTGAGAGGTAAATTACCCCAATGAGGAACACCACGTCAAGAATCATGGTGGAACGCTAATAAAGACATGTTCTAGCGAAACAAGATGAACTCGATGAACTGGAATACAGGCGAAAGACTTTGCAAAAGGACGCCGACGACATCAGAGCTACACGGGAGAAAATCCAAGAGACAAGCAGAGAGGACATGGTCGAGTTCGGCGCTGCCATTGGAAATCTGTCCACTATATGGCAGACGTCCAAGGATGATGCCCAGATGTGCAAATCCTGGCTGGATAAGATGGAGACGGAGGTGAGAGCGACGAAAGACGAAACATGGATGCATCCGACTAATGGTGATGAAGATAATTCCACCCCTGGTGGTATGCCACCATGAAGTGGCTATTGTTCTCTGTGAGTTCTTGTCAGCGACCAGTCATTCGAAAGCGAGCTTACTTTTCCGCTCGTAGACAAGAAATTGGCCGAGCACCTCAAGACCTACGCCGATGGCGTGCAGCAGGTCCCCATGAACCCCGCAAAGTGAGTGGCAATCTCTCAGTGCGGTGCTGCCCAAGGCCCTACTTGAGTCTCTAAACGGCTGGATGGTTGTGAAGTACGGCAGGGTCACTAATGACACGTATGTACCTGGTTCCAGGTGGTACTTGATTGAATAGGTCTAGATAGGTAGTTTGAATCGAAAAGAAATCACGAGATTGTTATTTTCAAACTACGAACGCATTCTCATCTTGGAGGCATGCTCTTCCCCATCTCCTCGTGGATCAGCTCATCATTCCCCAAGCGCTGATAACACCTCCACCCACGGGGCCCAATCCATGCTGCATTTTGTTGGATGTCAATCCTGGATGTCGAATTTGTATAGTTGCTCCAAAGAACCTTGACATTCACATCAGCTGTCATGGTTTCGACGGTCCGTTTTGCTGATGCCGCGCCATCCATGTCTTGTAAGCTGGTTACTAATGGACGCAGGAGATTTTAATCCCTTGATTCGAAGAAGGATGAGGGCTTAACACCTTGATCTCAGTTAAGGTCTCGGATAAGGATAAGACCTTGATCTACTACACCAATAGTTCCACGGCAAATGAAGAGGAGATGCTTCCAGGAGCCTTCGAATCATTGATGAAAGCTCTCACTCCATCATCCAACTGGTCTCCAAAGCTGAAGAGCCACTAAACTCTAAGGCTAGAGTCATCGGTGTGCATTTGGCTGTATTCCCTTGTGTGCCCGTCAGCACGGATGAACATCACATCAGGTTGTATCAACAGCACACCATGCAAAAACTACCCTGTCACGCCTGTCCAATAGCCCATCATGGCGCGTCGATAGCGCAACGGGGCATGCAGGTCTTCCAAGCCTAGGCAAACAGCTCGGCTGATCGCCACCTGTGGGCGCACCAAGCTCGGCTAGGCCGGTTTTGTTGGCGGCGGCCGAGACCCCAGCCAGCCACGGAGTTGTTGACCTGTGACAACGTGGGTGTGGTCGACGAGTTGATCTGCTCTGCTAATGTCTCTGGAAGCTCCCCGCATGAGAAGTGCTGTAGCCGATAACCATCTCGGAAGGGCCGCAATGAAAGCCCGTCTTGTCCTTTGTGCTTCTGATGAGGCTGTGAGTAGTTCCTCGATCAAGCCAGACTTTTCCTTCGCCTCCGTCCGGAGCTGCTAATTGTTCACAAAGCCAATACCGAGACTAGAAAGTACTAGGCCGTAGGAGATAGGGTCAATCCAATACTCAAGTCAAGCGATAAGCGTGAAGGCATTATTTCCAGCTTCTTCCAAGGGCACTGTCTACAATCCTACACCCATTTTTGCGACTACCCCGTAAAACCCGACTCTAGAAAGAAGACGCGACACGCTCTACTAGCTTTTGAGCTAAACAAAGGCCTGGCAATTAAGGCCTTTCCCCAGAGCGCCGGACCTAGAGACGAAGAAATGCAGGCCGTCACCAGTTTTTTACTCAACGAAACCTTCTCAGAAACCCTTAACCTAACCTTCTAGCTCAGGGGCACCCCACTCCCCCAGCTACCCGAGTTCAGGTGTCAACAACAAAGCCGACAGCCGAGCTCCCGGGCTGAGGCCAGAAAGGTTCCAGTTTGCCACCTACTCTTCGGCAGACAGGAACAAGGACGGCCCGTTTCTTTCCATCTTTCTTCCGGTTAAAGGCAGGCTTAAGGACTCCAAAAAAAAACAAAGTCGGCAAAACTCCAGGAACTGTTGACAAACCAGTATAAACAACGACATCGCGCCAGTGCCCGAGGGCTACTCCGCCACCTCATGCTCTCCTCGGCCTTATTTAACACCGTCATATTGAAGAACGAATCCCCTGTGTCCAGTTAGCTCATAGAGAACGCCTCTGCGAAAGAATAAGCCTTCAGCAAGATTAGGCGCAAAACCACGAATGACCCTCGACCAACACATTCCATATCGACAGAGCCCTGATTTCGCTAACCGATTTTCGCTTCTCACTCACCATCCTCAAGACAGTGAATTTAAAAGTCTCAATTTCTATGAGTTCTAGGAAATTATACACAACTTAAAGTAGAGCAACACGTATGAGGGCTGGTGGTGGGTCTGGCGTGCCTTAGAAAGAAGCAGAAAGATGGCCGGTCAAAGGCATCTCTGCAATCAAGCGGATGTTCCCAGTCCCGAAAGCTGAATACTCAAATGACGCTCGCCGACGAGGCTTTCAACCTGGATTTCAAAGTAAATATCCGAGAAGTCTTTCGCTTCGATCAAAGAGGAAAATGGGATCCTTGGGCGCCCGAATACCAATATTTCGACCAATATCAATGACATGCTCCCCTGGAAAAAGCAGATTGGTCGTCCACAGAAATCCAATACCGAAAGACGACATCGTGTGCTCGAGTCCAAAAGCCCCCTCAATCACCTCTCCCAAGTCTCAAACTGGATATCATGTTCTTTACAGATTTGATCAAGCATTAGGGATTGGACGTGGGAGCTGATGAGAGGGTAAGGATAGGTTTCTTGGACTGGGATTATTTACGAACACGCTTCATCACGGAACATGGGAAGTGAAAGAGTGATCAGAAAATGATCTCGGAGTGAATTTGGGTAACCAAAGGCTGACAGAGATGAATAGTATATAATTCAAAGGGAATCGCAGCATTGGATTCCAAGCCGCTGTGGTGTTGGAACATGTGTCCTTTGCGATGTGCCTAACGTTTTCTTGGGCGGTCTCTCAATGCAGTGAATTGCCCTTGTAAATTGAAAATAGACAAAACTCATTCAGGTGCTCTCGGCTTTATTATTCGGCCGGGTTTGTCAACTCCTGAGGTAACTTAATAAGATGAATACCTAAATTAAAATATTAACCTTTGATTAAACTTTATGACCCGGTTAGGGTGAACTCTCAGTAACTGAGCTAGGCCGTGTTCATTAATGCTGCGCCTCGCGGACGGTTATTCCGAATTAAAGTGTCCAGGTTAGCATGAAGACCATGGGTTGGAATCAGTTACTTCTACCGGTCGCGCGCAGTATGTGAGACAACACACAATCCTACGAGATATTCTCTCTCTTTGGGTGCCTCGCATTCATTCCCGTTGGTGGCGCCTTTGTTGGCTGGCTGAGAATTAAAGGGTAGCCAACCAACCTCGCGAATGCCCTCATAGGGTAGGATACGACCCAACGCCACCTGTTTTGAGGTGGGATTGGTTCGGTCGCAAGCGAACAAGCAGGTTTTTGAATCCTTTTTGGGTCTTATTCAGCGCACCAATTAATAGAGCGATGCTTTGGGCGGCCGCTGGATTGTACCTATGCATGGACATTCACTGCCATGGATGCTCTGGCCTGCAGATTTGGTGCTGATTTAAGTATGCGTGTCTGACAAAAGTATTTGTGATGATGTGCTTTGAATCGGTAAAACACACACCATCGCGTCATGTACTGTATGCAAGTTCCAGTGAGGCCCTCAACCATGGAACTCTGCACTCCTTTCAAGAAAACTCTGTCGATCCCTCAAGATCTGTCCGATCGGCGCTAAATCAACACTTCTCGTGCCCCCTCCGGGCCAAGATCTTCGCAATTCCAAGTGAGACAAAATAAAAACTCCAAAAGCCCGATTACTGAGCTTACGTGTGAAACCCATGCTTCGCGCACACAAGGGTCATCTGGACCCCTGAACCATTCGATTTCGCTACGCAACGTATTAAGCTCGGACTCATCTGGTGACAGCACCACACACTTAGCCAGAGCACTTGGATTCTTGGTATAACTTGATTCGTGGACGCCGTGCGCCGGCAGTCTTGGCATACGCTGCGAGTGTGGCAGACCGGACCAGCTCTCCTATGAGATGAGCACGCCTGGTGTGATACGAGGGTGAAAAAAAAAAGGCGAAAGAAAAAAAATAACGCTTTCAGCTCCACCATTATCCTGGCATGTTTCAGCGGACCCCCTTGCTTAGCCCATGTCGCAACAGGAGCGCCAATGGGGGGAAGTGATTATGCAGAGAGTAACAGTAGAGTAACGCAGCGTAACAGCGGCATTGGGATCATCGCGGGTGTTGAAGTTTGTAATGTTTCAGTGAATCATGCTTTTCGTAACTGGAGAGTATAATACGTATCGTATGGTATCGTGTCTGCCCCCTTGGCCCGGCAAAAGGGGCCACGTGTTTTGTATGAATCACCCTTGTCGGGCGGCGTTACCGGCACATGATGATGGCCACCTGCAAACGCGTACCAACCCCGCTGGGGCGCTATAAGCGATTGGCCATAGGTGGCAATGTGCGAGATAGTGGTGTGCCCGTCGGCCAATCACGCTTTGCACCAGTCTATCGGGCCTCGGGCTGAGTGTTATAAGGAGACCGTGTCTACCGCAAATGAGTTGAGTCATGTTTTTCTTTTCTAATTTTTGGTTTCTCGAGGGAAGAAGCCGTACAGAATCAGTTTATTCCAGCAGTCTGTCCGCCAGTAAAGGGCTGCTCATCGTCGCCAAGATGCCCCCTAAAAGAAGATTCGCGTCGCGTTCCAGCAATCTCGTTCCGGAGAGGCCGTCCAAAAAGCTCCGCCTCTCATCTCCGCCAATGTCTCCCGCCTCGTCAAAGGTTTCCCCTCGGAATCTGAAGTCTGCGCGATCGCGAGTTTCGCCAAGCCCGTCGGTCGAATCTGAACAGTCACAAACAGAAAGAATAGAGGATACCATTATTTGTGCGCCGATTGAGTCTGTGAGTATAGAATGGTGGATCGTCATTGAATTTGCCTGACATTAGAAATCAGTGGGCGCCGATTGATGTGGACGAAAATAAGCTGGACGTGGAGGACGAGCAACTGACACAGCGATCAATACCATTCGACGAGGTTTTTCAGAATGAAACAGTCAAACGCATCATTACTCAGTTCCCGAAAGGCCACGGGTCTTGGTATATCCTCCGCTGCGACGAGCATGACCTTGACTTTAGAACTCACCCCCTCAGAGCCGCCTCGGCGCATTTGAGGGGCCGACAGCACGGTCGCCTGCAAGACACGACCGGACCAGCCGTCATCGAGCATTTCGGCACAAAGGTTTTGAACTGCAATAAGGAACTTGCGCAGATGAACAATGCTGCGGCTTTGAAGTTTAAACCCGCCATTAAGCCAGAGGAAACTCGACACGTGGATGTGTTCGTACCAGCAAAGTTTGTACCAAGAGACTCAGTGCCAAAGGAACCGGCACCGGTGGCAGTACCAGAAGAATCAGCACTGAAAGAGTCAATACCGGAAGAGTCGGCACCGGAACAGCCAGTACCGGAAGAGCCGGCATCGGAAGCAGCGCCGGAAGAATCACTACCAGAGGTGTCAGCACCAGAAGAATCAACGCAAGAAGAACCGATACGACAAGGGTCGACTCAAGAACCGGTGCCAGAAGAGAGCACCCCGCGCCACAAGAAGCGAAAACTGTCATCAACGCCATGCAATCTGGAAGCCGAGGTACCACCAGCGAAGGATGAGCCGATGGAAGAGTCGAGCCATGACCCAATAATAAGCCCAACGCCAGGCATTGTATACCTGGCCTACCGAGAAACGACAAAAACTTGGCTCCCAGCTCTCGTTCTACCCCGGAATAACCTCCACAAGGTTGGCTTGTCAACAACACTAGAATCCCTGGGCCTGGTAGAAAACGTACCCAAATGTTATGTCTACGACCCGAGGACGAAATGCTTGGAATGGAAGGCGCAGTACGAAGATGGTGGTGCTCTTGTCGCTCAGCGGCAATTCCCAGTGGTTTATTTTGAGGCGACGGCTTTCCCAAGTAAGGATGCTGCGGGATGGGTCGGCACTGGTGATTTGCAGGAGCTGGATCTTTCTGATGCCTCTGCGTGTCTCGAACCGCATTTCTCACTGGCCCGGGATTTCGTTGCGAAGCGTCTGGGCGCGACTGGAGAATGCAAGAGCTTGAGCCCTCTTGCAATTCCAGATGGTAAGTTGAAAACCAGCTTCTGATTTTCAAGCTGCTAACAACCTTTAGCCGAAGCTGATTCCGAGAGACAATCATCGACACAAGCAACACCAACAAAGATCGAAAGTCCCGTATTGATGATTTCTGAGAACTTACCGCCGAAGGCACCAGCCGTCGTAGCCGTTATCCCAGAGAAAGAGGCCACTCCCCCAGCGAAAACACCGACAACAGAACCCAGCCGTGAAGCTTCCGTGGAATCTGATTCGAAGCCCTCGGTGACTACTGTGTCTTTCTCGGAACCGTCTGATCCGAAGCCCATCAGAAGCCCTGTGCTCGTCAACAAACCAGAACTCGTCAGCAATTCTGAGTCTATCAGCAACTCCGAACCAGTCGCTAGCACCGAGCCTATCACCATTTCCAAGCCTATCAACGACACTGAACCCATTAACGATTCTGAGCCTGTTAACGAACCAGAGCTGATCAGCGAACCTGAACCCGTCAGCAGCTCTAAGCTGATTAGCAAACCCGAGTCTATTAGCGACGCCGAGGCAACCAACAATCCCGAACCTATTACCAACCCTGAGCCTATCATTATTACCGAACACACCGCCAGTCCTGTGCTCATCAACGACCCCGAGCCGATCGGCAACTCTGAACCTATCAACAACTTCGAGCCCATTAACCACCCGGAACTCGTCAGCAAGCCCAAACCCATCAACAGCCCCGAGCCTACCAACGCTTTCCAGCCTGTCAACAGCCCTCAACCCAGGAACACGCCCCATCGAGAGGTATCCTTTGAGAACCAACCAAGTAGACCTAGCGAGACTCGGAGTTTTCATACCGAAGATGTGGTCATGGAGAACCAATATACTTACTCACCCACGAGCACCTACGTCGACCCCGTACCAACACCACCCGCATCAGAGATCCAGTCTCATCGACACCGCGTTGAACGCGCTTTGCTAAACCACATGTCAGCCGATCTTTTTCAACTCAAGACAAAGTCAACAACCCTCGTCTTTCCTAAAGCCATCTTCGACCTGGAGACATTACAGTCAACGCTGCCACCTATTCAGCAACTTCCTAGCATGCAGGGCTATTCTCAGACTCTCCGACCCATCAGTGATCAGATGAGCTCTCCGGCCCCCAGCATTAGTCAAACACAATCGTTTCCACCTCAAACCGCACCTCCTTCGGCGTACAGCTCGCCAGCACCACAACATGCGCCAGCGCCACAACACACGCCTGCACCCACTCCCCGTGCGGCTCCTGCTACAACAATCAAAAAGAAACCCGGACGGAAACCTGTCCCTACACACAGACCTGTTCCTACTCAAAGGCCTGTTCCTGCTCAAAGACCTGTCCCTACAGTGCCTACACAGAGGCCCTCCGCCACGCCGAGACCTACCGCGACGCAGAGAACCACTGCCACAAAGAAAACTGCGGCTCCAAGGAGACCAGTCCCTACACAGAGACCTCTCGCTCCACACCGACCTGCCGCCGTAGAAGAAGCCGAGCCTCGATTTGGGGAGAGCCTCTACGGCGTTTCCGAGTATATTCTACAGGGAGTGAGGAGATGGTTGAGGACTACTGAGAAGAACCCCAAGATCTCCGAGTTTTGTATTTCTGATGGGCTTTATCGATGTCCTTGGTGCCACAAGCGGTTTGCTCGAGCAGGAATTTTCACGGATCATTTGTCATTGAAGCATGATGAGCGGCCTAAGCCGCCAGAGATTAGACCAGACCACAGATGATCTGGGACTATAGGAGTTCAGGAAGGATAAATATATTGTAATGAGATTTCTTACATGCCGTTCGCATTTTCCCTTGCTATATCGTTAATCTTAGTCGCTGCGGGCGTTTGGTTTGAACGTGAGGGACCAGTAGAAGAGCTTCATTTTGGATTACTCGTAATGCGATAATCAAGTATCACTAGAAATAGCCTTTCCTAGCGCAAATCTTCGCTCGAAATATGTTAGTAAAGAGACGTGACCAGCTTCAACCCCCAAACTACGCGTTCGGGCCTCGGGTTGATGTTGACCGAGATCCACATAGCAACAGGTGATAATCCCCGCATAAAGTCTGTTGTTCTGGCCACTTCTTTACTTGAAACAATCCTTCTTCATTCACTTTGATAAAAACGCACGATGCTCGAATCTGATCAGCACTGGCCCCTCTGGGGAGAGGGCTCACCTGAAGGAGCCTTTGAACTGGAAACACCAGGGGGCAAGATCGACAATGCAGTCGTCACCAGTGTCGAGAGACCTTTTCTCTTTGGATATCGCCCAGAGAAAGCGAATGGACGAGGAGTGCTTATTCTCGGAGGAGGAGGCTACGTTCAGCTCATGGTTGGACGTGAAGGCGTTGCGGTGGCAAAGTGGCTGAACAGTCTTGGCTTCTACGCCTTTGTTCTTGTCCACCGATTTCCAAACGCCGAGACTGGTGCCCCAGCGCCTCTGGATGACGCTAGACGCGCATTGAAGTTGATCAAGGAGAGTGGCCATGCTCCTCAAGGACTGGGAATATGTGGTCTCTCCTCCGGCGGTCACCTTGGAGCCGCTCTGTTGGCCGATTACCCACGAGCCTGGACTGCTCCCGACCCCGAGATTCCTCGAGCCGATTTTGCAATTCTCGGATATGGTCCAATCTCGACCAATGCAGTTGGCCGCACAATCGTCGCCGACAAGCCGCCTCTTCCGCCGGTGGAGAAGCAATCTCTGTACGACATTGTACAGCCAGACGTACAGATCAAGTCTCCGCCTCCGCCGACTTTTATCGTTTACTCCAACAATGACCCAGTCGTCCCGGTTGTCAACGCCTACCGTCTGGCTGAGGGAATCACCAACGGTGGAGGATCCGTGGAGCTTCACATCTTTGCTGATGCGCCCCATGGCTTTGCTCTTGATACTCCGAATCTCCCCGTCTCCAAATGGCCATCGATGTGTGAGGCGTGGCTTAGGCAGCATGGATGGACAAAATAGTCTATAGAATTCAAATTGGGTGTATAATCCCTTGTCTGACGTACTTTTTCTGTCGTGAGAAACACTGGAGGCTTCTGATTTTACCAGCGTGTCACCTAGCGAAAACACATCTTTCGAAAGGCTGCAGCCAGAAGAACCCCACCAAGGTGGTCAAAGAAGAGGCTGGCTTTCTTTCCAAAGATAGATAAACGAGAGTGATCTTTATGCCTAGCCGGCCAGTGCCTGGACTTTGATATCCATTCCTTGGAAGTATGAAGTTGATGGGCTATGTATCTTTGAACATTTGCTTGAATTGTGTGTCATAGATTCATGGTCATTTATCTCGAGTCGAGAAGAATAGACATAGTCTATAGTTGATAGACAATAACAGAGACACATCTTTAAACCAAACAGCGTAGCCGGAGACTTGCGTAATCTGGCCCTCCAGTCTCCTATAAGACCCTTGTGTGTGGTGGAGTTCCATCAATCGCATCACCGTTTTGAGTTTCGGCCGAGTTTCGGGTTGATGAAACAAAAATAGGTTTGCCATACTGAAACACCAAAGTTGATCCTTTATTAAAATCTTTGTCAACATAGGGGAATAATTTCATCTGTCGCTGAGCCATTTATCGTCATAAAACCATCGTCTCTCGCCGAACTTGGGATTCGCTAGAGCGGCCAAACTGTCTTGCCAGTTGCGTACACAACTATCTAAAATGAAGGTTGCGTTTTACCTCACTATCCCTGCCCTCGCGGGAAACGCCTTGGCGACCGGTCGCGTTTCATCGTCGCTGGGCCCCCTTCGCCGCGCCAGTGGCCAGCCAACTTCAACTTTCTGTGGCGCGCCGAACGAATTCGAGATCATCTCTGGTAGCCCCTGGGTTGTGTTTTCCATGAACTACAATTACCAAGCCATCGATGGCTCTTGCTGTACTGGATACTATGATATTTCGGGGTCTGGAGATGCTCAGCAGATCCACTGGAGCAGCATCTGGGACATTAATTCTGCGACAAACCCGGATCTGGTCAAGGGGTATTCCTTTGTCGGTCTTACCCAGGGCCTTCAAACAAGACTCAGCGACATTGGGAGCATCCCAACTACATATGAGTGGACTGTTTCGAACTCGACTGCTTACAAAGGTATTTCCTGACTCGCACGATCAAAATACTTGAGGCGTTAGCTGATTTTGTGAACTAGGCAACGTCGTGTATGATTTCATGACTTCTGACACCAAAGGCGATGAGACATCGACCGCAGCACAGGAACTTATGCTCTGGGTTAAATACGAGGGCGGGCAAGTGCCAATCGGTTTCGACAAAGGACCGGTCGCAACCATCAACAACCTCTATGGAAAGAGTGGTTGGAAGCTGTATCAGGGTGTCAACACCGACACTGGCATCACAGTTTCTTCTCTCCTCGCTCCCGAGAATGACCAATTCGGTAACGATGCTGGGGGTTCTTTCACAGGAGACATCAAAGACTGGCTCTTGGCTCTCTCAAAGCAGGGCGTCTTCAGTGAGACCACGTATGTCAATGTGGGAAATGCTGGCATGGAGCCGTTCTGGGGTACTGTCACATTTGACAACACGCTGTCGCTCAGAATCAACTTGTAGGGATAGGGGTTCTAGGGCTTTTGCATTGTTTTTGTTTCCAGTCAGGCTGTAATGCTATCAACACAATTCTCGCTGGCGCGAGAAGTCCTCCTGAGATGCTGGCATAAATCTTTGACACTTGAAAAGTCCCACTATTCGCACTTCTCTCTTGATGCCTGATTAAACCACAATGACATCCAGTCTGTCACGCCTCTTAGTGGTCAGATCATGCCCGACCGTGTTCAGGTAGCAACGCTCAGATCACTTTTTGACCTGCATATCCTGCGTTGCATTGCCAACACCACTGCTTGGTCAAGGATCATTGCTCTTCCGCCAGTCACGCGACTAGGGCTGCAAAGAAAATATTGGGGAAATGATCCTGCAGTGAAAGAAAACTGGGATTGCGCAAATTTTTCATTTCTTCCTTTTCTCTTCCGTATGTATCTGGCCTCACACGCATGCTTCTGTTCTCGTCAGTCGAGAAAGGCTAGCTGCTAACATACAGTATGAATGGGCATGCTGTTGACTTCACGGTAAGCGTCAAACAGTCTTTTTTTTTTACTTTCCCCGTCTTTGATGAAATCGAATCAATTACTTCCATGGCTATGAACACCTGTCATGATTCAGACACATTCCGACTCTTAATCTGAGACACTCTTTCATATTACTCACTCGTTAGACACCGGTTTTCGAAGAAGAATGCTAACCGTTCAAGTTAGGTTTTGTCTGGCGTGGAAAATTTGAGATTGTTTCTCATCCAGGCTGATGATGCCGTTGCGTGTCATGCTCTTGTATTGTCCGCTACAGTACATTGTTGGTGAAAGCCGTAGCTTATTATTAACTGTTAAATGCAATGAATTTTTCTTCATTGATGCTTATCCAAGATGAGATGATGGCCTTGCCTTGATGCCTGAGGGACTGGTTTGCAGAGTGACATGGACTGCGAAGGCTGGGAAATCGTGTATAGGTGATAGAGGGAT
Organism: Fusarium neocosmosporiellum; assembly: GCA_006518225.1. Lineage (NCBI taxonomy): Eukaryota > Fungi > Ascomycota > Sordariomycetes > Hypocreales > Nectriaceae > Fusarium > Fusarium neocosmosporiellum. The sequence continues at coordinate 42,740 of SSHR01000151.1, read as the reverse complement.
CTCTTTAAAAGCGATCTCGCCAAATTAGCCGTTGCTATGCTAAGTTGGAAAAGCCTTGGTAGATTTGAGGCATTGCTCACATCTGACTGTTGCTCGGTGGAACCCGTTCACACTTGACAATTAGCAAGGCTATGTGTGCTGAAAGTCTTTGAAAGCAACGCGAGGCCATGAGCCTCATCTCGGCGTTTCAAGAGAACTAACTACCATTATTACGCCACTAACGAGTTCACGGCTGCCACAACCAGTCCTTCTCTTACGACCGCCCATGAATCAACATTTTGACCTCGTCCAACACAATTAGATTTTTCTGCCGAGACAGTAGCTTTGACGCCAGTCTGGCTGATTCCAGTACCATTTGTTGCAGTTGGCGTCTGGGTATCTGACGACGTGTCGCATGCGCCGCTATGTAGCAGCTGACAATGGCAAGAGTATCGTTCAACCACATTTCCCCATAAGGTACTACTCTCATGGCTCTAAACCATCGGTTAGGACAGTATGCAGCGTTCTCGACAGCTTGGGAACTATGTTCAGCCCACCACGATGAAGACACGCTGCCAAAGGACCAGTATCCGGACAGGAGAGTCGATGGTACATAGTCTGAGAAGGAGCACACTTCTGACCGAGGGGGATTGGTGCAGGCGGACCTCCCCATGATGTCGATAAAGGTTGAATTGCAGCCTTTGTTTAGTTTGCTACCGAAAGACAGAAAGACAAAGTCCAGCTCTCCAGTTGGCTTGGGGACGTCAAAGTAGGACTCAAAGGAGCGGGTTGCGCATTCCGAGGGGCCGCTCGTGATTGTTGGCCTTTCGGTTGGCAAGATGGTGTCAAATATGGATACTATGGATCCGGTGACGTGAAGGAAAAGGGATACCGTAGTGATTTTCTTTTTGAACATCCTGTGAGCTTGTTGTCGGAAGGGTTGGTATGATTCCAACCGTGGGAGATGACGGTACTCAGAGGGCCTTTTCCTTGACTACCTATTAAGCAAGAAGAAGTCGCATCCCAACTGATCGTGAGTCGGATTGGACTGACCTGATGCTCCCCTGTTCGGCTTCATCCCCTTTAGGCATTCGCGTCTTCGGCTGTTGCCACAAGAGGCTCGTCAGATGAGGTTGGTTAAATCGCAATCTCGCCAACATCCAATAGGAAACCAGCGGAATGGCGCTCTGCCCTTTGGTGATGAATTAAGCTCGTGGAGGATTGAACTTACTCCGAAGATTACCGGAATTATCGAGCAAATTCCAGCCCGGGCCGTTAAATATTGCCGACGATAGAGCGAATGCTCTGGGTTTTTATCCTTGAACTGTTGACTACAGTTCAAACGCAACATTGACTGTTCATGATGCCAGAAATATAACTTGTTAAAGGGGATTAAGGCAATGGTATCTTGAGACGAAAAGCAAAGCCATCCGTGAGGCAGTAAGGTAGTCGCTCAACCCCGTCTCAGTTGCTTATCGGCTTCCATCAGCTCTCATTAGCCTCTATCAGCTTATATTTTCTCAGTCCTGAGCGCCGCGTTGGTCTTATGCCCAGGCGACTTTCCCTGCTAGCCTGGCCTTTTGGCAGAATGGCTCCCCCTCTGGTCGTAGTTGGTAGGCAAACTTATTATCATAGCTCAAAGAGCATAGATTCGACAAACCATTGTTGCAGTCCACCTGGCTTAATCATCACTGCCAGATGGGCCCAAACATCTACTGCCCCCTCCAGCCTGCTTGCCTTGCATTGTTAAACCGATTAGCTCAAAAAGAAAGCTTGGCGTGTAGGTGACACTAGCTGTCACATGGTACATCGTGGCTGAAAGAGAACATTGTCTTGGGGAAATACCACCTAGGAAACACGTCCGGAATCACCGCTTCTCCCATAACAGGTAATGTTATTTGTCAAGTAAATTTCAGCCTGGGCTGAAAGACGCCCTTGAGTCTTGGCTTGGCCAACCAGAGGGACACTGCTCAGCCTCCACGAGAGTGGTAGGCACTCGAGTGCAAAAACAGGGAAAGGCATATGGGTCAACTTTAATTCAGCCCTCATTGTCTGTCTGATGGCCGGGCAGTCACTGTCTAGTCATACCAGCAACTAGAACGGCAAGGCGTCGGGCGAAAGCCAGCATAACTGCAGCAGATGAGACAACATCCTTTGGCACAGGGCTGAGACCCCTCCTTTAAGGGCAATAATGAAGCACATGCAAGACGCCACGGCTATCGGGGTACATAAGGCCGCCTGTGATGCGTCCCTCCTTGCATGTTCTCACATCTGGACGAGGCGATAGGTTGCAGCACCAATGCCCCTCGCCAGCATGGCACAAGACTTGAACACGGCCAATTTATCCCAGAAGCAGAACAAATATCAGCAGTATCATGTCGACAATCAGGAGGATCGCGGTTACCCTCGCTTTTACGAGAGTGCTACTAAAAATCAGTACCAATACGGTTACCCACATGAATATGGCGTCTCCTACACGGCCCAGCAGTCGCCTCTGGCTGCCGAGGCAGGGTTTCCTCAGAACCCTCAGTATCCCCCACCAGGAGACGCTCCCATTACGGATATCAAAATCCACTGGTATCATCCATCGCTCATGGTTGTTCTGTGGCTTGCTGGCTTCGCTCTCGCCGTCGGCCACCATACTTACTATGTCTCAATGGATGGGAAAGACGCAGAGGACCAAAGATGGGTCATTTGCGTGGGAACTGGCTTTGCCTTTCTCGTCAAGGCCTGCTTTGCGGCGAGCCTGGGCATCGCCATCAAACAGCTAGTGTGGGCAATGCTACGGAGGAGGTTCATGTCGCTCAAGGGAATCGACGCCCTCTTCGCCATCACTACCGACCCGACCGCTTTCTTCGTCCAAGACATCTGGCTAAGTATGCCGGGTCTCGTGCTATTGGCCGTCCTTCTCTGGGGCATTCCTCTCGCCGCGATCGTAACGCCAGCGGCCATCTCGGTCACGACTCTGACGACGCAATCAAACCAGAGCTGTAATATCCCAGTCTTGAACTTCGAAAAGAGATTCGACTGGAAGTATAGGACACCACAGTCGGTTCTGGCAAACTACAACGAAACCCTTTTTGGTCTTGGTATCCAGCCATCCCTGTCCGACTATGGCCCAGACGAAGAGGGCAATGATGTTGCTGATCCATGGCAATACGGTGGGCCAACGCCCGTCGCCGAGAAGCTGCTGCGCAAGGTTGTCATCGGCCAAGAAATCCTCCCGTTCCCTTCGATCTGTGGTCCGAACTGCACCTACGCCACCACGACTCCGGGCGTGGGATACAATTGCTCACGGATCAGTTTCAATTCGGTAGAAGCCGAGTACATCAACTCCACAGACGCCTTCAGATCGTCGGCGAAGAGTTCCTGGACCGCGTTCCCTGGCCCATGTTTCCCGGGAACAGGTCTCTCTCAGCGACCTACAAGGAAACCAACTTTTGGGCGTATCAAGCACTGGCCGATCTCGTGGGCCAGCACTCCCAAGGGCATATCTGGTTTCCACGTGGGGGCTGGGGCGGACAGGTGACGACAACGATACTGAGCTGCTCTTCTCTAATTGGGCCGCAAAAAGATTTCAGAAATCTGAACAAGACTTTCTTTTCATTTGTGGAGTTCCCGACAAGGCATCGTAGACCTGGTGAGGAATGTCTCCCTTTCTCTCCTTGCCGACCCAACCTCGCACATCTACGATACGAGCCCCGGTATCTGCGAAACGTCTCTGGTATCCAACATCTGGCGATACGACCCCAAGGCGCTGTGGATTTCTCATGGGGCCATCTGCTTAGTGTGTACTGTCGGGGTCGTCGTCGGAGCGGTTGCAATGAGACTAAACGGCTGCACCAGTGATGTGTCGTTCTCGAGGATACTGTGCGCGACAAGGAATGCGTCATTGGACCAGGCCGCGGCTGGATCGAGGTTCGGAGCCCATCCGCTGGGTAAGGAGTTGGAGAAGCTGCCACTGAAGTTTGGAGAGTTTTCGGACCAGGGTCGTGTGGGTTGTGGTGCAGAGGGCCAAGTCGTTGAGCTCGCGCGAGGGCAATGCGAGAAAAGGCTCGCCTAAGAAGGGGACTGATAATTGGATTTACAATGATTCCTCATTGTAATAGTCTCAGATCCTTTCCAACACGCCGATCGACCAGCACTCGATCTTTCCCCGGTTTGCCTCCTGTTGGCCCTGCACCGTGATATGCGATGTTTTGCTTAGCCGAACCTGGGTCCATCAAAGCCAAGCCACATGGATAATTATTGCAGGATTCAGGCGAAATTAGACCCCCTTTGCAGGAACAGCCCACTCTGCGTGTCCTCTCTGAGAACGCTTCGACTCTCTCAACAACCAGTACCAATACGAACCCTATTCCGACTGAATCCACGAGATGTGTGAAGCCCCAAACTCCCCGACGCATCCGTCTTCAGATGACAGGTCTGAGCCAGGATCATCAGAATCCGCTGGGCCGCGTTACACCCCCCAGGAGCTCGGGGAGATCTTCCTCGATTTTTACAAGTTTCTGACCACGTTGCATTACAACAAGTCGGACCTCAAACTCCCTCCGCCCGATGGGTGGCCGGAAATTACGTCGCAATCCTGTGCCAACTTCAAGTCTGAATATGCCATCGAGGTTCTACGCCATCTGCCCTACTTTGACAGCAAATGCATAGAGTTTTTCCACTACAAGTCTCGGCTGATAGACTTTACTGCCTTTGAACCCCAAGACTTTGAATGGCACAGGGAGGAGCTCCATGATGGACTTGAGTTTTGGTCTTGTCAAGATGAAGAGGTGGATCCGAGGGACGTCGTCTGCCTTGCTTCGGGTCGCGAGAGTTTTGGGTTTGAGCTTTGGCTGAACGCCAAAGACGGCGAGGCTATTGTGAACTCGGTCAGAGCAGACACGGCAGCACCAGTTCCAGTTGAAGCCTTCCTTGGCGACCTTAAAGAAGCCTACCGAACTCTGAAGCTCATCCCGGGCCCGAGGAGAACAACCATGGATGTGAAACATACTCCTGAACGAGAGGGAGAGATCACGCAGGAGGAAGTGAATTCTCAGAAGGAGGAGTGGGGGACCGACTTGGATATTCAGTATGTCAGGCAGATATACCGACAGCATGGATGGCCAGAGACGTTTCACAAAGAGGAAGCATACAAAGCCCTTGAAGACTGGATGGAGACTAAAAAGGAAGAGCGTGGTGTGTGGGAAGAGAGTCCACCGGATTGGGATACTGGTAGATGGACCTGATACCACCTCTGGGTGCTCATGAAACATTTGCGAGAATGCAATATAGTGGCTTGTTCAAGTAGGTTGCTAGATTTGAGACGCTAACTACGTCGTCACACTAATACACATATCGGAAGTTGAGGTTGCGACGGTCCGTCTTATCGGAAATCTCAAGTTGGTCCGGAGGCAGGGAGATGCTCGTCTGCTGAAGCTTGTCTCGACGTTTGTTCTCCATAATCAGGGTGAAACGCAGGACTAGCATCGTCAATGTCGAGATGCCAAAGCAAATAGTCGTTGCAAGGAATCCACTCTGGGATGGGGTTAGTGATGAGTGCTCACATGCAACATGACTGGGGCATAACTCACCGAGTATTCTGGGGCTTCACGTGGGAAGAAAAGGAAAGGCCCAATAATGTTGCCAGCGGCATAACAGAAAAACATCATGGCTGAAGCAACACTCTTCTTGGTAAAGCCCGCAACGTTGGAAGCAATCAGCGAGAGGGAGATGGGGAAGCCAGCGGCAAAGGCCACAAAGAGCCATAGGCCGAGCAGTCGGCTGCCTTGGTTGGGGCCAAACCGAACCAAGATTGAGCCCGTCAAACTTGGAGTAATGTCAGCTCGAGGCAACAATGGTTACACAGGGTCTCTACTAACCTGATGAGACTGAGCGCTGCTCCAATGATGGTTCTGTAGCCATTGAAACGACTACATAGATAACTCGAACCAATGGCGAAGAAGGCCAAGATAGCACCCATAGGCATATTCAGCAGATACACCTGAAATCGAGTGAACCCAAAGCCAGCCATGACCAAACTGCTGAACTATAGGGACGTTAGAGAGATGCGCTTCATGTCTTTCACTGCTCTGCTTACCGTGGTGTGAGCACCGTTTGGAATGCTAAACGTCAGCTGATAGACCATCAGCAGCAACACGTTGGGATCCTGAACCACCTCCCGGACTTGGTCCCATTTGAAATGATTATCCTTCATTCCAGTTTGGTTGCTGCGGATTCGATCGACGGCTTGAATTCGTTGTTGTTCACTAAGGAAGCGCGCTTTATCGGGCGTGTCGGGAAGGAAGATGGCGAGGACGATGGCCCAGACGAGGGTGATGAGACCAAAGATAATAAAAAGCCACTGTACGTTGACTGTTAGCCGTAAAGCAATAGAGAAGTGATAGTATTCCGTACCCTCCATGCGTCAAGGCTTCCACCGATATGAGCAATACCGTACGCGAGCAGCCCGCCAAACATGGTAGCAATAGCGTTGCCAAGAAACCAGATGCCGTGTCGAAGAGGCTGCTCCTCTCGCTTGTACCACATTCCCGTAATCAAGGAAAATCCGGGTGAGATGGATGCTTCCGCGGCACCGAGAAAGAAGCGAGCAATAATAAGGCCTTTAAAGTCTTGCACTGCGGCGTGACAGATCAAGACGACAGCCCAGACAAAGCTGCGATTCAGATGAGCTTTTGTTCACTGCACCTCGTGGTGAACCCACTGACCTTGTACCGGCCAGGTATTTACCCAGTGGCAAGCGAACCATTAGGAACGAGGCCGGGTAGCTAAACGCCAGGTAACCAAAGTAAAAGACGCTGCTGCACCAGCTGTATCTTGCTCCAACCAAGTCCTAGCGTTGTTAGCTGACTCGGATTGGAGGATATTACAGGTAAACATGGCTCACCAGGTCATCGATGATTCCCATGATAGAAGAAAAGTTCAGCGATTGTTTATCGAGGAACTGGAGCGTATACGAAACGAGGAGTAACGGCATTAGGCTAGATGGCCATCATCAATATGTATACCCCAATGTTCAAGACACTCGAGACTTACCAGAAGTCGATTCTTCTCAAGACCTGTTTTCCTTGGTGGTTTCCCGCCGTTCCCTCCTCTGATACCTCGAGGGAACCTTGGAGGCTGAGCATCTCTCCGACCTTGGGGGTTGGCTCCTCGGGGTGGAACATGGTCTTGTCTGTCTTGTCCGGTTCCATTGCGAGTTTGTTGATGACGATGATTCGTGTAGTTATGTCTGCTGGAAGATCGCCACTCGGGAAGTCAGATGAAGGCTGGATTAAGTAGAAGCTGCATGTGCTGGATGAGGAGTGACAATGACTTGTGACATTATCAATAGCTCCTCGGAGCGGTCCAGTCTTTCTCCTCCCCCGCAATCTATAGCAAGGGGTAATGCCTGGTCCACCGACGTTCTGGGGTCGTCGTCGATTCTAGACATCAAACTTTGCCTCCCGTGAAAACGTGCCGCGGCGTTTAGCTTCCGCGGTCCAGTAACGAGCCCAAGATGATTGGCCACGTCGGCAAATGAAGGTTTCCTCTGGAACGTCCGAGCGACGGATACGCTAAATTGATCTAAAGAGAGATGCCGATTGGACGTGTCGGCAACGAAAAGCCACCGCCCGAGTCGTGCCCCGGAACCTGAATCATCAACTTGGAGTGGGTGGCCGATATGCTTCCCGTTCCCCGGATCCGAGATGATGGGTTGATATCTCGAACGTGGGGTAATTGGGTTTCGATTACACTCATGGAGATAACGACGTAATCTTGGGTGGAGATGATGGCATCTAGATTGCCAGACCCGTCCACGGGGGAAGGTCATGGCGGCGGGCATGAAATAACGAGTGAGGAAGTCAGCTGTTGTAGTTTACACATCGGATCTCGGATCCGAACATCACTGCCAAGATGTTGACTAGGTAAATGCTGCCATAAAACGAGTCAGGTCAGGGGAGAAGACCAGACGACGCAGGCCGACCAGGGAGGAAAGAGTACCAATCTAATGCAACCATTACACGAGGGATATTCAATTTCTTGACGATTATGTACATTTTTACTTCACTATGCAGTTTCACATGTTACAGTCTATCTATGATCGGCTCCACTTCCCGATGAAACTCGTCCCAAGCTTTGTTTGACAGCTCCGGCCCCAGAAGGAGTTCGCAAGCTGTTGCGGCGAGACCTTTACCACAGTCCAGTGCGCTGTCTAATGCCTTCTTTGTGCCAGCTGCAGCGGCAAACTCTGGCGTGTGAGGCTGGATCAGAGGGTCCTCAGTCCCTATCGAGAACATGGGATGGATACCTGGTACTAGATAGGTTACGTTTCCTAGAAGTGTTAGTCAACTTAGGCTCGGTGAAATTCATCTCGACTTACCCATGTCTGTTGAAGCTCCCATTGGCGGTTTCCCTGAGTCTTCAAGGTACTCTCTGCCAAACGCCTTCATGTGTCTGGTAAACTCTGCTGAGATGGCCGTGTTTGGGCAAAGCTCCACGTAGTCTTTGTCTCTACTTCCAAGTTAGCACAGTAGACACCATCCATGTAGTATACTTACGAATGCCAGTCGCATTGCAATGTGCAGCCAGTCCCGACCGCTCCAGCCTTGAAACACGCTTCCACCTTGCGCGATAGATCCTGGATCTTCTCAACTGTGCTCTCCCTCAGATAGTACTCGAGACTGGTGGTATCCGGGATGATGTTCGGCTCAGCGCCTCCTGCTCTGATCACACCGTGCACCCGTGCCGAAGGAGGCAACTGCTGTCGCAAAAGGGAAATGTTGACATAAGACGACACCACAGCGTCAAGGGCATTCTTTCCATGCCATGGACTCATCCCCGCGTGAGCATTCTGGCCCTTGAACGTCACCTCCAACTGCCTCCGTGCACTCGACTTGGCCGCCGAGATGCCATCTACCCTCCTCGTTCCCTCAGGTGAAAGGCGTCCTGTGGGGTGTGCCATGAGACACGCGTCGACACCTTGATAAGCTCCAGCTTCGATGAGACGGATCTTGCCTCCGCCTCCTTCTTCAGCGGGAGTCCCAAGCAGTCGTACTCGTCCCTTGAACTTTCCATGACGAAGAACTTGGGCTGTTGCGAGGAATGCAGCTATGGAGCTTGTTGCAATCAAGTTGTGTCCACAGGCGTGACCAAGACCAGGGAGAGCGTCATATTCGGCGTTGAACACGACCAAATTGCCTCCTTGACCGAACTCGACTTCAAAGGAAGTCTCGAGACCGTATGCGTGTCTCGTTACTTTGAAGTCAAGATTTTGCAAGAGATCGCAGATATTGTCATGGGCCTGGAATTCCTGAAAGTTGTACTCTGGGTTTTCGTGGATCTGGAACTAGATGTTAGTCTTGTAGGTAGCGGTGGGTTTCAGTGACAAATACCTTTTTACATATTGAAGCCAAGTCTTCAGTATGAGTCTCAATCGACTTGGAAATTGTGTCGTATATTCGCTCTGTTGACAAGATCATCATGGAGTCTGGCTGCTTAAGGTCGGTGACTGAAGATGCACGATATCTCATCATTAATAACATCGTGACTTTTACAATGCAATTCTTTTATATAACGCATCTACTTCATCATCAGGCCATAGCTGCATCTCAACCCCAACCAAGGTTTCACGGCCTGAATCGCGTGGAGCTCACAGCAGGGACACACCGAGTCGGCCATTCCGCCCAATCACAAACTCAAATGAAGCGGTCTGTGTTGCATCTCCACTCTTTTAGAGAAGCTAAGCTGCCGAGGTGACCACTCACGAGCTTGCGGGTTGTCGCCCCTGGCTTGGGACAGTTGAAGCTATTCCCTATCTTGAATGCCGTGCCAAGACACTCGCCACCGCGCTTGAGCCTCGTAATTACTTATCCGCGCACCTTGCCGAGCTGGCCAGTCGGCATCCCCCAGACACCTTTAGAGTTATTTCTGCCTTGCCGAGCTGTCCATTTACAATCTCGAGCTTCCTCGTCGCTCACCTCCACGTCACGACTCGTCAAATGCCGAACGAGGTCCCATCACCGAATCGCCGAAAGGCGCGGTCAAAGAACGGTAGGATAGTTGCCTCGTTTTCCAGCTTAGGAAACTAACCGCAGACGCAGGTTGCATGACTTGCCGGATCCGAAAAGTCAAATGCGACGAGCGACGGCCCGTCTGTCAGAGATGTGCCAACAGCCCCATGAAGTGTGAATGGCTGGAGCCCGGGAAGTCTCTGAGCATAAGGAGGTCACGGGGACCCAATAGTGCGTCTAGTCAAGGGAGCTGCCGCAGCTCTCCTCGACCGTTGGCGCCGTCACGTCCAGCCACGCCTCGAGATAGTCCATCCTCCAAGAGCAGCGGTATGCAGCATCCCACGACACCATCACCACTGAACGAAGATGCCTCGAGTCATAGCCCGGAAACCAACAACCGGCAGCCTCAGTCGACTCTGTCCGCGAAACACGCTCCTCTCGCGAATTCCCTCCAGCTGAGCGCCAACGATGAAGCAGCATTTCGATGCATCCCAGACTCCATCATGGTGCTCTGCTATGGGAAACTCTGGAAATGGAGTTGCTTCTCATACATCTACAACCACATTGCGACCCAATATTCCGGCGTAATGAGGAGTCTGATTGCTATTGCGAGCATGGAGTTACGAGCCCAGCAAGTGCTTCAGGCCCAAGGGGGCGATGACTCGACCGATGCTCTCGATGCAGCTCATCGCCTTGCGGCTGCGGCCGCGGTGCACTACAGTCTGGCTCTACAGGACTTGTCGTCTTTGCTGCATCATATCTGTCATTCCGAGGGTCGAGACGACGATATAAATGCGCTGTTTACAATGTGGTTTCTCATTCTGCGGTACGAGGCCTACGATTCGGAGAGTACTGGAGCCTCTCTGGTTCATCTGGAAGGTATTCGGACATTCTTGAGGCCGTACCTAGAACACGACGAATACATGGATGGCAAAATGCTCCCATACTTGTCACAGATCATGTTACTGTACACACTGTAGGCTTTTCACACCGAGATGCGAGCCTAGACTAATAGGTCCTCAGATATTTGGACGCAGACTCAGCGACCGGAAATGTCCACGGCGGTCAGCTCTGCATGGACTTTTCATCTCGAGAAGCCTCAGACTACATCTCCCACGAGCGCTTATTCCTCAGCGGACGATCCATCCTACCCAAAATATGGGGAGACGACTATCCAGTCGCCGAGATCTTGGATGATCTGGAAAACTACCGGCCCCTGCGTCTGTACCACCTGTGTCAGGGTGCAAAGCTAGAATTCTTGAGACTGGCGAGGTCGGCAACGGGTCCTGATAATCTCAGTTTACAAAGACTCTGGCGCCATATCCAGAGCTTTGGTGACGTAAGTAACAATCAAGAGCATAAATACAAGACGGCTAGCTAACACTATCAAGGAATTCGCAGATATTCTGTTGCTAGCCAAACAAGTCTCCAACTCCGGCGGCAAACGACTCATGTGGACTGTCTACTCTGCCTTCTTAGACTTCCACGCTCTACAAGTCCTCTACTCCTGTCTACACGTGGACCAAGAGTCTCAATCACGAATGGACTCATCCCTCACCCAGATTCTAAGAATCGCATCCAAAGCTCTCAGGGAGGATTCAAGACAGGTATACCGCTTGATGTGGTCGTTGTCGGTGGCCCTCTGCAAGACTCAAGGACACTCTGATCATCTCTGGCTATCATCGCAGCTCGCAAAGGCGCGGGTGCTGCTGCCAAACTTTGGCGTTCCTGGGTTGATACTTGGACAGTGTGATGGACTTCAGAGTGGTCATGTACAATGAACTACAGGTGTAGCAGATTGACATCATGTCATAATTGGCAAAACAAATAAGCCTGCCTATCCTAAACACTCTGCTGGGGTCCCGTCTTCTCCAAACTCAAATAAACATGCTTCGGCGACCTCGTCAAAGTAACACTCTCATCCTGCATTGCCAACTCTGGCTTGATAGGATTCATCTTGAACTCCCAGAAAATCATGGTGAAGAATAGCCGCAGCTCAATATAGGCCAGCTTCTTCCCAAAGCACCCTCGAGGACCGAGACCAAAGCCTTGAGCCGGTCCGCCGTTGGGATCAAAGACGGTCTCTTCTTCTCCACTTTCAGTCTTCTGGGTCCTGAGCCATCGTTCGGGGATGAATTCTGTAATGTTTGTGTTGTCAAAGGCTGGGACCTTTTCCCTGTATGCCTTTGAGTTTGCTGATCGTTTGCTATAGTCGACCTCGATGCTTGGTGTCATGATGCCCGGTCCGCTGGCCATTAAGCCTACCGTCGTGCCCTTTGGAATATGAACACCAAGAATCTGAGTGTCAACCATGGCCTGTCGAAGAGTTATAGCAACAGGACGAGCATGTCTAAGAGACTCCTCGATAACAGCGTCAAGATAAGCGACGTGTTGGTTCTTGGTGATCTCGGTAACTGTTGGGAGACGGTTCTCGGCCGCTGCTTCGGGGTATGCTTCGTAGAGGGCCTTTCGAAGGAGAGATTGCGCACGCTGGTCATCAGTCAAGTACTTGCATGCCCAGCGTATCACAGACGAGGTGGTCTCATGGCCTGCGACCAGGTATCCAAGCAGCTGTACAATGTCAGCATAAATAGTAGTCTTGTAGAGGATAACTCACCTCGCTCAGGATAACTTGAGAGTAATAGTTTGGCTTCCGACCCTCCTTCTCAGCAATGACATCCTCTCGAGCCAGCATATTATCCAAGGCGCATCGCTCTGGATGTCCAGACCTTCCTCCGCTCAACACTCTTTGCAATCTCGCGGTTTCTGAGCCTGTCACGACCTGCTGCAGCTCGTCTCATCACCGGGGAGAGATTCCGGTACAGAAAGTGGCTTAGCCTTGGCAGAGGCGACCTAACAGCAACGACGATGCTGTCTGCCAATGTGGTGAAGGATCCAAGTTCCTCGTCGAGGGGCACGTGCTTGAACTCGAAAACGTCATCTTGGCCGCCTGGTCTGGATTCAGTCTCAAGCTCTCTGATTTGCTTGGCAATCTGGGATTGTTCAAGGCCAAGACCAAAGGAAGCGGCCATGATGATGTCAAGGGCGGCATTGTGGATGTCTTCAGCTGCGTCAAACGGCCGTCCGTTGGCGAGACGAGTCTTGCCAGTCCAGAGATCAACTAGAAGGGTAAACTTTTCGTAAATCTCGGGGGAAGAAACCTGGGAATGTCAGAAATCCTACAGTGCCTCGTTGGAATTAATAAGTTCCTACAACCAAAAATTGGACTGCCTTTCGGTGAATAGGTACAGTGGAATATTTGTACTAGGGTGTCATAGAGCCGGGGGTAGGCAAGCCTGTTTATACATGTTCAGGTACCAACCAGGCAGCAAGAGAACCATTAACAATAGACAAAGGCGTTATAAGCACGTCCAACCCTTCCTCTTCCAAATCCCAAGTCACAAAAGAGTGCTCTACCTGGCCGAGTGGTTAACTCATAAGACCTTGCACCGCCCCGAAGCAAAATTCTCCGTTACGCAAACCTAAAACGCACTCTCTTTTTTGAATTTTTCTAATCTCGGTTGATCAAGAGTCTTATAAGGAAGGTTAACCCTTTCTCTCTCATCCTAAAAGCACAAAAGTGCTCGCGCCTGGTCAAGTGGTCAATCTCAAAAATCCGCTCCTAAAAAGACCTACAACCACTTCTTCAACCCGCATACCTAAAATCCACCTCTGACCAGGCGCCACCTAAAAAACCCGCCACCTAAAAATCTATCTTTTTGTAATTCTCAAACAAGTGATTTTTAATCATCATTACCTTATTTAATAGTAGTGTCCTCAGAGTTGGCTGCGGTACGCCTCAACACGAATACACGACAATTTGAAACCAAACGATCTATTGCTCTAGTCTTGACCCTTTTGCGCATCAAAGATTGAAACTCTCCTCAAGAGGAAGATTCCTACTGCTCGCACCCACAAAAACAGTGTAATTGCCACTCTGAAGAGTCCACTCCTGCTTCACCACATCCCATACGCTAAAGTCTCGTCGAGTCAGCTCAAACTGAACTTCAGCCGATGATCCTTTCTCGATAGCCAACTTCTCAAAGCCACGCAGCTGCTTGGGTGGACTATTGGGGATGGCTACATAGAGCTGAGCCACTTCTTCGCCGCACACTGGGCCGACGTTTGTGATGGTTGCCTTGACTGTGGCAATGGTCTGCCACAGATCCTCGGTCGAAGCGGCATCTCCAATGCTGACCTTGAGAGAGGAATACTCAAACTCGGTGTAGCTGAGGCCAAATCCAAACTCGAATCGCGGAGTAATGTCTCGCGCATCGAACGAACGGTAGTCTAGGTAGACACCCTCAGTAAAGTCGCACTGCGGGTCCGTGCTATCCGGCTCTCGGCCACAAGGAGCATAAGGAGTGTAGTCGCTCTCATTCCTGGCAATTGTGTAGGGCAGCTTTCCTGAGAACCCAGCTTCGCCGTAGAGGAGCTTAACGAGTGACTCTCCGCTGTCTTGACCGGGAAGGTGGGCAATCACGGTGGCCGTGATGTTAGGGTGCTCGATCCACTGGTCGACAAGACGAATGCCAGCTGCGTGAATGACAACGATGGTGTTGGCGCACTTGGATGCCACGTTCAGGATCAAGCCATCGCTAAAATCATCGTGAAGACCATCGCGATCCCAGCCTTCTGTGGCCATGGCGTTGATAAAGACCAGGCAAACGTCAGAAGCACCATTGATGTCGGGGTCGAAGGATGAAAGATCCCAGTTAACCCAGCTGCCGTCCTTGGCTGCTCTCTGCTGGATGGCACTGAGGGGCTACTCAATGTTAGACAATTCAACCATCTTGAGTAAACTCAACTTACATCGCTGATATATGGCGGCGAGTTGGCAGCAGCACGTCCTCCTGAGACAATAGTTCCTCCTCTAGCCGCCTGGTCGAAATGCTCCTCCTTACCAAGGACAGCCTGGCCCATTTCAGGCGACGACGTGTACCCAAGCTCGAAAAGCTTATCCGTGTTCTTGGTTTCGGGGACTGTAGCATCGTATCCGAAAACGGAGATCATCTTAGGGGTTTCGCGGAAAGGTAGTGCGTTGTCTTCGTTCTTGACCAGGACGTGGCCGGCGATGGCGCCCTCCAAAAGGATCGGCTTCGACTCGGGGACACGTGCGTCAACTTGTTCGTGCGGAAGAGTGAGGTTCTTCATTCCGACGCCGGGAGTAGGGAAATGGAGATCCTGGCCGGTGAGGTACCAAGCTGCGAGGATCCTAATGGTAGTCAGCAATGAATCGAAGAAGTAGGCTGTGAACAAACCTAGTAGCCATATCTGCGATGCGTTCCTCGCTAATAGTCCCATTTTGAACAGCGTCTGTGAGATTCTCCCCCCAGTTTCCTCTCGAAGGCATCACCATGTCAAGCCCAGCATTGGCGCTCCCAAGACTGTGACGGGCGTTCCAGTCAAGCAGCACGAATCCATCAAACGACAGCTCAGACTTGAGGATGCCGTTCATCAACTTACTGTTCTCGCATCCGTACGTGCTGTTGATGCGGTTGTACGAGCACATGACCGAAGCGACACCAGCTCTGACGCTGTCGACAAAGGGCCAGAGGTAGTACTCGTGTAGAGTCTTGTCGTCGATGTTGGAGGAAACTGCTTCGATTCCAAAGTAGGGACGTCGGAAGGTCTCTTGTTCGTTGCCGATAAAGTGCTGCAAGAATAAGCATAGGATCAAGGGTCAGGCTAGATGATATGTACCTTGACGTTGGCAATGACGCCTGCTTCTTGGTGGCCGATGATGGACTCAGCACTCAACTGACCCGTGAGATATGGATCAACAGAGAAGCCTTCCCAATTACGGCCTGCCAGCGGTGTTCTTCCAAGGGGGCCAACATTAGGGCCAAGCAAGACGTTTACTAAAGACCATTAGTAGATGTCACGAACCGGGGCAAGTTGAACTCACCTCCTTTTGCCTTAAACTCTTTGCCCATGTAATAGCCCCTTTGGTACGTCAGGTTCTTATCCCAGCTGGCGCCAACGTGCAGAGCCGAAGGATAAGAATTCACAAGATCAGTAGCTCTGACACCATTCCCCGCATCGTGCAAGCACATGCCCGGCCATCCCAGACGAGGCACCGTGCCGGTGTTGCCGGCGCAGACATTGTCAGTCGTAACACCCCCTGTGATGTTGACTTTTTCCTCCAAAGTGAGCAACGCTACAAAATCTCTAGCGCTCGCGTATGCATTCTTCCAAATGCCCTTGCCAGAGCCGAGGGCTGCGGGTCCTGTGAGTGGAGGTTTGTTTTTGTTAGAATCAGGGGAGCTCACGTGACGGCAGCACCTCAGGCGAATGAAAGTGTTCTGAGCGAGCAGAGACGCCAATCGCCTGTGCAATCAGAAACAAAAGCCCTGAAGACCACATTATGAGCGGCGGCATATGGTGGCCATGGACCCTGAAGGTGTCACTTCCATCTGGTATTTATTGTTGATACCTGATATTGGCTGATCAATCGGACTCGTGTAAGTGCCCGAGCATTAACCGACCTCACATCAGGGCAGCCAATCGGAAGCCAACAGACTTCACCGCAAAAGAGCCCCGTCCAACCGGAGGTGGTTCCGTGTTGCACTGCATCCCCACAGCCAAGTCAACCCCTGAATGCGTCAAGTCAAGATTAAGCGAAAAGAAGAGCCGATGGTGAATCTCGACATCGGAGACATGATTTTATATAATCTTTTGCTTCGTGACGAGAATGAACGAATCGGGTGTCGTTATACACGTGTTACGGATGCAGCGTGCCTATCCCCGTTGATCTTCAGACCTTGTTGCCGTCCTTGACCGAACCTCGTGTCTGACGTCTCACAACGGACGCACTGTACCCGGCGCCCTTCGACCAGCATATCCTTCAGGCGGAAAAGAGAGCCTCGCAAGGTTTGTCTATGAGTACCGGAATAGTCCTCAAGTCGAGGACCAGAGCAACACAAGCCAACCAACCACGAATCCCCTTTATGCGACACCAAAAAGGATGTTATAGCAGCAAAAAAAATATGGTAGTTATATAGGAAAAGCCCGATGCGGGGGTCGAACCCGCAACCTTGAGATCGCGTACTCGTTGCACTTAGATGCGCAAGCTAAGAGTCTCACGCTCTACCGATTGAGCTAACCGGGCTCAATCTATTTGGTGATTGGCTGGATGTCTGTGGCAGGCTCATCTTGCTGACACGTGCCGTTCCCGCGAAGGTCTAGGGTAGGTTATCACAATACCATCGTCTGCGACAATATTGACTATGATCAACATTACCTCACGATTGTGTTTAATTAGTGGCTCAGTCCAATCAAGGAACTCGGAACTTGAGCATCACTTTAGTTGGGACCACTCTTGTCGCCTAGAATAGGCAAATTTTTGCGACCTAAAGGGCGTGAATCGATGGGTCATGTTCTGGCCTGCGGCAACATGATAGGCTCTCGAATGCTGACATGCAGGAGATGCCTGCTGCCTTGACTTCAACGTCGAGATCCAATTGACGGCGTATGAGTCATCAACTTATCCACGCAACTCTGGCTTCATCTTGATACCCATTTTTGCGATCCTACTCGATCTGTAGCTGCATCAACACCAACAATGCCTGCCTACATCGAGTCTCTCCCAAACGAGCTGTTCGAGCCCATATTGCTCGACCTAAGCTTGCTCGACGTCGCACACCTCAACCAATCCAGCAAACCCCTCAACAAGTCGTTGGATAGCTACCTGCTCAGGCTCCCAACCGCTAAAAGCAGGTTGATGAGATGGGGATGCCAGAATGGGGAGAGATGGGCCATCGAGAAAGCTCTGGCTCACGGTGCCGACATTACTCTCGTCGAAGTCGGTCCCATTGTGTCGTCTACCATTTGCCTCGCCGCGCGACGAAATCAGTACGAGACGATCAAGTTTCTCTGGGAGTCGGGTGCGCGACTCAATCCTGGCGGCGTTGATCATCGACAAGAGAGGGCCCTAAAAAGGCGACTGTTTGAGCCTAGAAACCCGAAACTGCTTCGACTTTTTCTGGAACTCGGAGCAGGAGACCAAATACCCAACCTCCAAGACGGCCTAGACGATGCACTTCTCAGGTGCGTCAGGCTGGGCCTGGACCATGGAATCTGCCAGCAATGGATGGACCTGGGAGCCAACCCCGCGAGCTTGCCGGGAAAAACAGACGACCCCCAGTCACCGTTCTCCATGGCCGTCCTCTCCGGTTCTCTTCCGTTGACGCGATTACTCCTCCCCCCAGACGCGAACTTGGGTATTCCCGATGACACTTCTTTGTTCGAACTGCCTCGGTATGCATATGCAGATTTGCACCCATGGCATTCCATACCCATCTTGGCTGCCGCGCGCTCAATGGCAACAACCGGAAACACGGACATGATGGAGACACTTCTCGACATGGGCGGAGACATCAATCTCAGCGTCAAATGCCACCTGGCGGCTTTTGGACTGCCCAAACATGATCCGCACCCAGTAAACCCACTCCTGACATATGTGTTGTCACTCGACATGAACAAGGACCTGGGAGCCATGAACGTGACACCTGCTCAAGGAATCAAGTATCTTCTCGAGAAAGGCGCAAAGCTTGACAAACCAAAGCCAAAAAGGGACGATTATGACTCCCCAGTTCTCCCACTGATCAGTTTGCTCTGGGAGAAGCACAAAGGAATGAAGTGTCTCCTAAACGACGGGATATTCGCCGTCTTCAAGGTCCTCATCGAAAATGGTGGGGCCAAGGATGCTGTTTCTACCTTTATTGTGCCGGTTGATCCAGGCTACTATAGAGGGCCTCATCGTCGTCGAGTGTATGGGCGCCGTCGGACTGGGAATGGCAAAGGCCCCCTCTCCGACGACGAATACCGCGTGGTGATGGAAAGATGGAGTATTCTGCTCGACTTGATGTTCAGAGATGAAAACTTTGAGACAAGCCTAGCTGTGGAGATCGACGACCTGTTCCTTGAGTTCATCAAAGGTGTAATCTCGACAACACTGCATCTCATGGCAGACGTGACAGAAGAGTCTTCGACCAACGAACTGTATGAGTTCATCGATGAGAGTCATCCTACAACCATGCAGAAACTCGTCGAGAAAGGCGCAACCCTAAGCGGGAAATCTTCAAGCTGCGCATCCTACGCCGCGGCCCTCAAACGCGGCAGCTCTACCCTCCTCAAGGACATTTTCGAACAAGCCGATCTGAGTCGTGACAGCTACTATCTGCCACTGTGGCCCCCCTGGGGGCGTCTCGACAACAACCTCCAAGCGGCGAGACAGCGCTCATTCATCGCCATGCTGGTCGCGATGGGTGCGAGACCGTTTCTACATACGCCCGAGCCTGAGAAGCATTCGCCTCCTGCATATAAGAAGCTGCGGGCTGCGTTTATGGGTGAGATTGTGGAGGGGGAGAAGTTGCTTTGGAATCCGAGATGTGGTTTTCTGTGGGATGGTTCTTGGATGACGGAGTCTTAGGTGTCTGGATGGCATTTGACTATGGTATGAATGATGAGAGAAATGTTTCTTTTTTGAAGGGGCGCTTCGTAAAGAGAGGGTTATGGTACCTGTAGTTTGCTTGATGTAGCTATACCAGTGAAGAATGATGAGTAGAACAACGAGGTTGGTCCTGAACAGTAGTGACAAGTTAACAGAAGCTTTCCTCTTTGCTAGGCGTTAAACTAACAATGATCAATTTAGAGGAAAACACGGTTGGTGTTTCATCCCTGTCATTTTGTCTGTGGGTTGCAAGACAAGACGTCTGTGACGAACCATGTGAAACAGTAGCCTCTCAACCACCACCAATCCCGGTCTCGCACCTAACCCTCCAGTGCCTTTTGCCTCTGGCCATGCTCCATGTTTTTAACCCGAACACTCATCAAACGAGAAAAAGAGTTTGGTCTGACTATTTGCAGATTTATTGACATTAGAGACCTCGCTAGTTGCTCGGGTGATTACGATCGACAGGCTTTAATCCAAAGCATAAGATGGCAATCCCGCTTCAAACACACGCCTCGCTTGATAAAACCGCCTAATTAAAAGACCAATTATTACTACCTAGGCATGCACTTGGGATAAAAAAAAAAACTCGTATTTTGCCATGACTAGCCTCTGCGTTAGCAGGTACGCAATGTACACGTACCTCTTCCCCACGTGACGCGGCGTCTCCAGTTTTGCCCCCTTTCCCTTCAACCTTTTTTCAAAATTCTCGTATTTCGTAACGTGTTGCGAATAAACCTTGAAAAGAGTCATTGCAAGCATGAGAATTGCAGACACGAAGCTGGAATGGACCTTTTTTGGTGTGGCGATTGCACAATTCGTGCTGGTCACGCTTCTTCAAATGTGGGTATCTCTACTGCTTTTCAATCTGACGGACGCTAAACGTGCATGATAGAACTGTTCTGGTCAGATATCTGGACTGGGTTAACCCTGCAGTCTATCAAGTTCCGTTATCTTACGTCATTCCTATGGTCTTTGCCATACCGACCTTAGGGTGTGTCTTTCAAGCTATCGTGGCTCTTGATACATGCCGCATCAAGAACAAGATCCAGATATGGGCGCAGTGCGTCATCAACATCTGCCTCTCTGTCACGGCGGGAATGCAATACGTCCAAGCCAAGGAAGCGACCGAGAGGATTCTGAAAGGCCATGACATGTACAACAATCCCTTTGCGGATAACGATGAGCCATTCTGGAAATACACGCAGCCCGCCTTGATTGCGTGTATCGTCTTGTTCTCTGTCTGCAGCATCTTCATGGTTGCCCTGGCATGTTGGCTACATGTGGAATTCTCATGGACCCTGTATGAACATGTCAGTCCCGATGTCAAGATGAAGGCCCGGCACTTGAAATACCAGGTAAGATTGGCAAAGGAAGAGATGGCCTAGTATCTACTAACCACCTGAAAAGGCGTATCTCGTGTTTCTCAAAATTTCCCTCCTCTTTGTTATTCTCTTTGTCGTCGTCTACGGCTTTCTCAACGTCCATTACCAAGAGCCCGAGTTTGGACTCACAATGGCCATCCTCCCCATTGCCGTCATACATGCGGGCCTCGCAGCCTATTGCGTAACAAACGAGCACAAAAAGGGCATGTTTGTGGTGATAGTAAGTGTCTCTCTTTGGTGATAATCGTGTGCTAACCTCATCATCAAGGCTTTGCACCTCGGCCTTGTCGGCTACCTCGTCAGCAGGCTGACGATCCTTTTCGGAAAGGGACTTCGGTCCAAGACGTTGATGAAGGAAGAGATGGTACTGTTTGCCGCTATGGGACTATTCTTGAGTGTTATATCCGCGATAGCTGCGGCCATTTGCACGTCGAATTTCCATAAAGGTTTGAAGCCGTTACTGTTGGGTCAGGAACCAAGGGATCTGGCATCGCAGGAGTACGAGCTGACCAGGCCACGGCCTATAAGCGGCGTGTTTTCTCGTCCTGAGCGGATGTCCCGTCGCTTTGACATAGATTAGCCACTGCTGTCATGAGGGACTTGGCGTATAACTTTTGTAATTAGGTGCAGTCAATGATGAAACGCGTGCATACCTCACACTGCAAGCCATTCTCCTCAAGTGACCATTCCTAGAGAAATTGAGCGTCCCGTAGCATGACTCGTGAAAGCACGGACGTGCGAGTTGACCCTGTGCTTATTGGGTGGCCTCTGGGAGTGGATCGTGACGGGTGGCTGTTGCACTGCAAATTTAACCCCCCTCAAGAGGTGAGAGGTAATGAGACTCGTAGAGCCGTCACTTCCACCATATTATCTACCTATCTAACCTGTCCACTTGGAATCGATCAATTAGTAATAGCAAATGGAAGGTTCAAGATTGATATAGTATAATAGAGAGCAGTTTTCATCTCAGAGATGTGCCTTGGACAGGTGAAGATTCCACCCACAGCCCTTACAACCGGGATAAAAATGATCCAGTGAAGTTGATATCGAAATGTCGTTCAAGTTCAAGCCATGGCTATGTAGCTCTCAATTCAATTGTTTAAACTAAACACAGCCTATCTGCGATCATGTGGCCCTGCCCTGGCTAGGTTCGCGTGGAGTGCCGATTCACTCAGTAGCGTGGCCTTCCGACGATTGTCTACATATCATTACGCCCTCTTCTTTAAACTTGTGTTTCTGTCCAAATAATTCCTGGATAGATCTATGCGCTCAGAAGTGAGGACGCACGCTCGCATTGTGGGATGTTGAATAGCTCCCCTTTCACGACGGAGGCAGACACAGGAGCGCCAATTCAGGCCAATGCTCAGAAACATTCCAAGCAGAAATCTCATTAGAGTGAGATCCAGGCTCGGAGCCATCATCAAAGGCATCCACCGGGAAAAGCCAGAAGCCAAACGCAGGCCGCACCGCCTTGTCGAGATCTTCATCTCGAAATTTCGGGAACTGGCAACCGGGGGTGGTTTTCCAGTCTATACTAGAAAAGGGCCCGGTGTATTCATATGTGTCGTTCCAGATGTCGTCCTCTTTCTGTAACCATCTCTTGGCGTCTTCTTCGTCGTACACGCGATCGTATGGGAGAAAAGTGAGCAGGATCCGGTATTGGGCCTTTGGTGGGTTGATGCCCATCGTTTCCATTGCCTCTAACCAAGCGGTGTACAGTTCTCGTGGATTACCCATGATAGAAAGGCCTTTAAAGTCCTCACCAGCTTGCCGAGGGTCCCTGGATACGCGATCAAAGTTGAGGGCCATGGCCGTGATAGGAAATGAGCGGTTGAAAGAAGTTTCGTAGAGCACCAGTGCGCCAGTGTCACGGCCCAGGACCTGGCGGGCGATATGTTGAACCGATACAAAAAAGGCCTCCTCAAGCTGGGATATGATGTTCTTGAATGCGCTCATGGCTTCGGGATTGGTGTTTGCAGGGGGCAGCGGAGCGAGACGGCCTGGATTATTGCCTAGCGTTCTGCGGCAGAGGGCCAAGTTGCGGATGCCTATATGCAGCGGATCATATTTGAACTTCAAATCATAGAAGAAATCTATCATGTCTATGCTTTCTTGCTTAACACGTAGAAAGTCGTACTCTGGGTTGAAGTAGATGGTGCCGGAGACTAAATCATCACTCCTGGAAGCTCCCCTTGTGAGCCAGCAGGGAAGATGGACCCTGTAGAACGACAAGGCCGCTCCTCGGGCATCCTTGCTGACTCTTAGTAGCTTGCTCAGCGTCTGGTATCCTTGGACCGCCGGACGATAGCTCTGACTTTGGTGCGAAGCTGGTCTTGTCTGGCCATTGTGGGCCAAGGTCCAATCCAATGCAGATTGGTACTGCAGATGCACCTTGAGAATGCGAGGGTGTTCCAAAGAATGTTTCCAGATTTTGAAGCGTAGCTCGGCTGGTAGCTTGGAGAAGAGAGGGAACTCTGTCAAGTCTGCGCTGGACTGGGGGCCATCGAGCGTGAAGATTTGGAGATGCGACTTCGAAGTCATGTTTCGTTTGAGAGCAAGATTGGATTTAATCTCTGGGAAGCATCGTGGAATGCGTACAACAATCTGGAAGGATTCAAGACACTGCTACGTCATGCAGTAGCTGCTGCCTACGCTGACGTGTGCGAGTGGCGCAGCCAAACTGCATGGCGCACACCGCTGATGGCGTCGATGATCATCTTGTCAGAGCCGTCTTTCTTCGGACTGTGGCTTGATAACATATATACTACCCGCGATGAACCACGCCAACATGATCGAGCCGAGATGGCATGTCCTGGTTCATCTGGAAGAATGGCAGATGGGGATACAACTTAAGTGATTTTAGAATATGATCTTGTGTTGAACCAGCAACAGTCTACCTCTACATCAGCGAAACATCTATTTCGACGCCGCTGGAAGCGGCTTCTTGGCAAATCCTATCCGCGAATTTCCTCCATCAAAGACAACAAAAGCGGCCTTCAGCGCAATATCCCCAAAGATGTTGATGCCCGCAGAATCACTCGACTGAAGACCACCGAAACACATGCCCGACCCCTGTCCAGCTGCCTCAGCTTTGAGTCCTTCAAACCTCTGCCCGTACCTCCTCTTGTTGAGACCTTGAGTCGCACTTCCTGGGATGGGGGCAAAGTTGATAAAGGCGCCAGGGATGGTGATGGCTGCTTTGCCGACGCCGAAGGAGAAGTCGGGGAGGTCTGAGTCGCAGGGGAAGGTGAAGCCGCCTGCGGCTTGATCAAGTTGGGCTCCTTTGACTTGGGAGTAGTATGCCTCGTTCACCTCTCCAGGGAGCAGAAGAAGCGAAGTTCCAGTATCAGCGATGCCTGTCAGTGGTGTCTGGGAAAGTGCAGATTTTCCGACAGAGAACCCCGTAGAAGTAAACGTCCAGAGACCGGACGAGGAGTCAACGTCGGTAAAGGCGATGTCGCCCGTGAAAGCTGACTTGTCGATGAAGCCAAAGTTGTACTTTCCGGGTGCATCCTGCTGTAGATCTGCGGTGAAGAGTGTGTTTCCGTGCTGCGCGTTGGTGCCGGCAAAGAAGGTCTTCTGCTTCTCTGGCTGAACAGTGTTGATAGAGCTGAAGCCCAAGCCAACAAGTCCATCGAGGTCCTGTTGCTGAAGGAAGGATTGGGTCACCTCATCAGCGACCTCAACAGCTTGGTTTTTCACAGCGAGACCGCCGATAGAGACAGTATCCGTCACGACGTGTCCAGCAGCAGCGCTTCCATCTCCGTATTGGATCTGGAATGAAGCACCGTCTAGCTCCTTTGATGTGTTGCTCTCAGTAGCGACATATTGAGTCTGACCACCTCCAGCAGCCGCAGCTTGAGGACCATAAACCCAAAGATCCGAAGATCCAGTATCAAAGTCCATTTGGAAAGTCTTGGGAGGAGACCCGATTTGGACCGGAGTCAACCACTCGGCGTCATTTTGGACGGGTACAGTTACAGCGCTGCCAGTATCGCTGCGGCCGTGGATTCCCTTCGCAGCTGCAGCGAGGTTCTCAGGGAGTGTGATGCCATACTTTCTGTAGGCTTTGATGAGTGCGCGGGTGCCGTCTCTCTTGAAGTTGGAGTTCTTGACCTGCTGAACTGAACAATGGCTTCCGGAAGAGACAGTAGGGAGGGCGGAAACGAGGGTGAAAGCCCAGAAGCTTGTGAACAAAAGAGAAGACTTCATGGCGGCGGATATAAGAATTAATAGGGGTAAAAAACAATGAGAAGATAAAGAAAAGGGTGTTCACAGAACAGGGAAATGAATGGATTGGCCTGCAACCTTGGTGAGTAGATTTCT
This sequence comes from Fusarium neocosmosporiellum, assembly GCA_006518225.1. Classification (NCBI taxonomy): domain Eukaryota; kingdom Fungi; phylum Ascomycota; class Sordariomycetes; order Hypocreales; family Nectriaceae; genus Fusarium; species Fusarium neocosmosporiellum. The sequence goes on along the minus strand of SSHR01000151.1, from coordinate 17,598 downwards.
TGGCAGAGAAAGATGGTCATTATTATACACCATCAAGACATCATGAGGATCCTTTGTTCGGCCTTGAACTCGGAGGCCACCAACGAGTGAAACAATAGCTTGACAGAGATATCCGCGTCACCAAGCGAAATACGATCATGCTACGGAACCCCGAGTTTCATCCCCTTAGACATACCTGTCTATAGTAACTGAAGCCATTTTGCAGTGGATGCCATACTGAAGCGGTGCATGTCTAGTTGACGCGGTCGGAAAACCGGCAGTTTTGAGACTCTTCGCTCGTGCAATCCGAGAACCAATAGCGACTTTTCCAAACGCGCTTCGAGTCGAGACGAAAGCCGTGGGCGGCTAGTACGGCAAATGGAGCCGGGGCGATTGGTGGAAGATGGCTGCTACGGGTATAACGGAATTGTGAGACGGACTAGTGGTGGCGCCCAACACACTTGCCGAGTTTCAGACGATTTTGTAGGGAGGAGAGGTTTCAAGTCGGCAGATCAGGTGAAATGTTGTTTATATAAAAGTAATGCTTTTGTCTACTGAGTGTGAGCTTGGTAGTTGGGTGAAGGGGAAGATGGCAACCTCGAGGTGCGTGGGATTGGCCCATAGTAACATAACTGTCGAGTGAAATCATATTGCTACTTTTATTTTAACCGGCATGCATATAACAAGAATTCCACTTGTTCCACCTGAACCATCATCACAGTTGGGCCGGGAATTGCCTGGGTCGTTGTAGTTGTTGTTTCTTCAACATGTTGTGGACACGAGGTCTCACTGATCGTCAATCAATGCAAAAAGGGATGCCGAGCCAACTCAAGACCATACCTATGTAGCTAGGTACATTGTAGAGAACATCTGCGGCTCGTCTTGGTCAAAAGGACACGATAGAGACCAACAGACAAGCTGGCAATAAGAGAAGCCATGCTAGAGATCGCTTTCATAGGAATAGCCCGATGCGGGGGTCGAACCCGCAACCTTGAGATCGCGTACTCATACCAGAGCAACTTTGTTACTGAGGCATTCTAAGAGTCTCACGCTCTACCGATTGAGCTAACCGGGCGTGGCTCTGATTGGGTGGCGGGTGACGTTGAAATTGGACGCCATGCGTCTGGCCGAAACACTCTGCCAGGTTCAGGAAGTAGGATGTATTATAATTACCTTGGCCTTGGCTAAAGTTGCCGTACTATTGTTGGGCTTTTTTATCGTAGTAGAAGCTTCCTTTGTTGTTGTTATTGTTGTTGAGACTTGGAAGCCAGTAGAAGACCCAGCTGAGGATGACACGGTGACAACTCAGCAGGTGTTAAACACAACAAGCCACTGTGCCAATGGTAAAGGTGAAATATACCTTTCAACAGGTACCGAGGCATTAAGGGCAATATTGCTGCACGATAGCAGGACATGGCTTCACTAGGATAGGGAATTGCGCATGTCTGCCGCGTAGATACATGAATGGCCTTGCACTGTCACTACTGGTTATCCGAACATAAAGCCCCACGAATAAACGGATCTTGATATAGAACATCTCTAATATTTGGCCTAAAATCTCACCCCATGGATAGAATCGCTGCCCGGACGCGCTCACAACACGCCGCCTTCAACTAAACTTCCCTAGGTTCCCTCCTCCCCCACAACCCCGTCATAAACCACACCTCCCATATCAACCAATACCATGCTGCTCGCAGTAATCCGGCACAGGAAGTAACGCAGCCTCGCACATCTCCTTGCTGCAGCTACACCAGAAACCACAAATCTGGTTGACCTGAGCATGGCACTCGGAGTCTGGGAGGGGAAACGACCCGACGCTGGGACCCAGCATCGTGCAGTAGCTGACTCCGAGCCAGGGGACGCAAAAGCCAAAGTCCTTGCCGCTAGGGCAGCCTTCGTCCTTGGGAGTTTTGTCTTCACCGCGTTTGGTAAAAGAGAGGCGGGTGTTGACGGTTTCCGAGATGGATCGGGCGGCTTCTTTGGAAGGGGACGGAGCGGCAAGCCCGAGAGAGGCAAGGGGGGGAGCGGTGGTGATGGCGAGGACCTTCATGGTTGAGATGTTTAAGGTGAAAGGAAGATTGAAGTTGGATGGGTTGAGTTGAGTGAAAGTTGCTTGTCTGCCTTGTTGTTGATGTCTGGGTGATGGTGATTTAGGGGGATGCTTGATGAAGGACATGTCTTGGCTTTTACACCTGGTCAAGACCTCAGGCTTTGGGTCCTGCTTACACTGGCGAAGCCTCACAGACCTTTCTACACGATGTTAGTAAGATTCTCACAGTCCTTCATTCAAACATTCTAGCATGAGCAACCTATTCGGAAAGGGTGCTCAGCAGATGAAACCATCGGGAGATGACGTAGTGAGCCTGCAAATGAATGTCACAGCCCGGTTGATCTCTAGGGAAGGGTTGTTTCAGCTCATGCAACAAGGGACCTCGTATATTCGATGTCTGGTGAGCTCATGCAGGCGCCCGACGTCCAGGCCCTAGCTTATCACTCCTGACCCATGTCAACTGCGGCTGAAGTAAACTCAAGCAGAATCCATGGCCAGAATATGTATGATTCCGTAATTAACAGCCCGACACCTTGTGTAAGAACGCCGGCATGACATATATTAGGTTGCAACCCTCCTTACAAATCAAGTCAGGGCCCTGTCGAAGTATCGTAAACCTGTCGGCAGAGTAAAAAAAAAACCCCATCAATCGCACAGAGTCCCGTCTATTAGGTGCTGGCACTGCTGCCCGTGTCTTTTCCACCTTCGGTTTCTGCACCAGGTATACAATCTTCACCATGTCATCCGGACTCCCATTGAGGCTTCTTTGCCACGACAACGGCAACTTCTCGGTCGTCAACCCTGCTGCTCACCGTGTGACAAGCTTCGACATCCTCTCCTACACCTGGGGCGAGGAGGTGGAGCCGTACAACTGCCGACTTGACGGCGTCACCTGGAATGTGAAGATAAATCCCGACAAGCTGGAAGACATCAAGCGACTGATGACGGCGGCCGACATCAAGTATGTCTGGGCCGACTGTGTGTGCATAAACCAGACAGACGAGGATGAGAAGGCGACGGAGATTCCCAAGATGTTTGAGTACTACAGGAGCGCCGAGAGATGCCACCTCCTTCTCGACATGGAGGAAGAGTGGATCCCGCAGAAGATTGTCGACGACCTCAAGTTCATTGACCACGTCCTGTATCACATGCGGGGTGCGGCACTCGCCTCTGAGGCCGTCGGGCTGACCGACAACGTTATCAATCGCCTGGCCCAGTGGGGCAACATGGAATGGAATTTCGACATAGCCCAGTCAACCGTGAGGTCTGCCGCAATCGACATGGGCGTACTAAACTGCTACTCAACATGCATCAACCGGGTCATATCGCTCTTCGACAATGCTTACTTCTCTCGGGTCTGGACGTTTCAGGAGATGATTCTCGGCAAGAACATAACCATGTGGGGGATCAACCCCACAAGCATCTTCTACATCGGCCAGCTCCATACCTGGATGGACCTGGCTATCGACTGCACCGACAAGGCGGTCAAGTTGCGCGATTGGATAGAGAACGGTCGGTTTCTCAAAACGGCAGCGGTCAACGCCATACTGAGGGTCATTGGGGAGGATATTCTATCGCTCGTCAGCCTGCAGACCCAAGTCATGGGGATCAACAGCGCAAGGACCGACATCATCAACGGTGGTTCCTACTGGTGGCGAGAGAACTACAAGGGGATAAGCAACATCTTTGCCATCTCCATCAAGTCACGAAAGTGTGGACACACTGCGGACATCTTTAGGGGCTTATTGGGCATCTTCAGCGGGCTGTTCACCAAAGATGAGGTGAATACGGAACTGTCAGGAAACGACATCAAAGTCATCTCATTCAACTTCTTCAAGAGGCTGTCTGCTGAGACCGGGTTGGCATGGACTAGGCTTGGGGTAACTAGTAAGGCAAGAGAGGGCGGATGGAATTGGATTCCAGTAGTGGAAAGCGACAACCAGATCATGACCACCGACTGCTTCACGGGGGTACTCAACCTGGGGAGGCTCAAGAAGGAAGGGCGGGCCAAAGCACCGGCCATGACAGGTCTCGTCGGGACCCCACGGAAGTTCATGAAGATTCGACTGAGCCAGGGAAATGGAGATTTTCAGTTCATCTTCAAAGGCTGCAACTGTGGCAAGAAGCTCAAGACTGGTGTCTTCAGCAGTGAGCGCATACCCACTTATGACCAGCCCAGAGACGTGGTCAAGGACGAAACAGGCAGGACCCTGGTGCAATGCGCCACCATCCTGGGAGCCATCATGGACCCGGGACGAGACAATCTCGTCGAGTATCGGAGGAGGTTGCTCAGAAAGCTGCAGCCAATGTGGGAGACTACGGATCCCATCGCGAAACCCGTGGGGTGGGAAGACCGGTCGGTCAGCGGCACGTTCTAGGAAGATCCAAACGTCATCGGCTTCCGGGCGCATAATCTGTCGATGAACTGCAGGATGGTCTCGATAGTAAAGTGCGGTTCGCGCCTTGCAAATGGAAGCACCGGGGGCATCAATTGCTACGTCAGTGTCAACTGCGGATGCATCATAGTTGCCCTATTCGCGCTCATTTTCGAGGCTATAACTGCGGTGGAGGAAAGCTCCCTCGGTGGAACGGCTGTGACATCAGACGATGACGGTAGGATAGTCTTGCAAGATGGACTGAGGTTGGTGCAGGTTGGGGATGTCGACAAGGCTTTCGACCTGATAGCTTTCTCGGGCGATATACAGGCCCACAAGTTGTATGCTGCCAGCTGCAGGAAGAGGAAGGAGAACGAGCCTATCGGTCATGGAGTGCCTTTGCCCAGTGGCAGGGCTCTCGCGAGGGAGGAGTTTACCCACGACGTTACGGACATCATGAGGGATTATGGGTACGTGCATACTGGGGGGTCTGGAAATTTGCTCTTGTCTAGGAAACATCGCCTCGATCCGTACAAGATCGTCGGCGTTTGCATTGATGAGTTTATTTCGAATAAGAGAGGAGAAGGGCCAGTCACGATTCAATAGGGACATTGCTCAAGGTAGTAGATTAGTAATAGGAAAAGGTGAAGGATTTAACTTGTCTTCTAGACGTGCAAGCACAACAGCGACAAGAGCTACTTGCCCTGGAATATCTGTCTAGTGGGCAAAATCTTCAGTTGAACGCACACAAAGCCCGAGCTCCTTTGGCATTGGGAGACGAGCAGCTCCAGACAGTTGCCAGCCTCTGGTATGGCCAAAAGGCACAGATCTTGGCGTTGGACGCTTTTGAAATTCAAGATCAGTTCTCCAAAGAAGAGCTTGAACTAGAAGAGTGGCTTCGCATCAGTCCTCACACGAACCCGAACCTGGAGGCGATGCCTAAGGGTGATGCGATCAAGCAAGTCATCGATGAGATGGGTAGACTACAGTGTGTTGTGCGTGTTCGCGCTGAAACCTTGTCCAACTACCATCGCCTGGACGAACATACTTCCAAGTCTAGCCCTGAGTTCATCCAAAAGACACTTGAACTTAAGAAGCAACACCTCGCCCAGCTGAGATTGGAGGAAGAGCGCTAGGACGGGAGCTCAGAACTACCCAGCAGAAGATATACCAGTGGCAGCTGCTGGAAGATAACTAGGATGAAGAGCTCCGCCAGATCGAGGAGACCGAGGATAGGGAGCTTCGCAAGTATATCTCCAGTTGGGACGACTCCCACAAACAGGCCTTTCAACTAGGAAATCCGGACAGGCGACGCATCGAGGCTGTGCACTTTGACAAGATGGAAATTTATGTCAAAAACCATCTTCAACCTCTCAAAGACCTGGAGATCTCGCATGCCCTGCGATGCAGCGAAGCGGCTCTTCCTGGGCTCGAACAAACACATTTACTCTAAAGGAAGAGCCCAGATCTTACAAGCTGCCAACGCTGGCAGGCACACTGCTCGCCTGCTGCGATTCAAGCTCCGGCGTACCACCCTGAATATTACCCTCCTTGAACTGCTCTCCAAGCAGTACCAGAAGTGGTAGGTAAGCTTGTATGACCACGCGAGAAGAAGCATTTGGAGTTGCATCAAACACCATCAGAGATGCCAACGTGCTCTGCCAGCTTAGCGACACGAACATGGCGATTATCCTCCGTCGTATCAATAATCAATACACGGCCGTCAGCAAGGCTAGTTCTAACTATAACATGATAACTCGGCTGTGGTTCATCAACACGAAACAGCCTTATCGATCACGCACCCTTGTTCGTGCATGGGGCTATGCATGGGATCAAGCTTTAGGTTATTCATGTAATATTATCTGCTGGGAATATACAACCCAGTACGATGGAGCGAATATTCAGAACACACTGCATGCTTATAAACCACAAACATTAGCCAAAGACGGTTAACACAAAACGGCTTCTTCCATCAAGGAACCCCATATTTCAAGTCAGCCATGGTGAACACTATTAAATCTCGCAACCACCCCAATTTTAGGCCCTAATTATATGCTACGTGGACCAGATCTGGGACACTGTGGGATCTGTGATTCCCAAAGTGGGCTCTCTTCGCCTTAACCTCTCGCTCAGCCTTCGCTCGGCGCCAGCTCAGCCCAGAGCGGCAAGGACTCGGCTCTAGAAACAGAAATGGATTCTAGTATGATTGGGTTTCGTCTCTGAGTTATCTGGTACCTAGAATCTACCGAGCTGTAGCGAGCAAGGATGCATGTGAAACGCAAGAGAGAGTATGAGCGACAGGGAAAAGAAATATGCGTCAACACATAACGGTGAATCCGAAATTTAAAACCGGGATGCTGAGATAAATCGTGGATGCGCATTGAATAGCCAGCCGGTGTGAAATATGGCTCGCTACAGTAAAATCAGAAAGAAGATAAAAATGCAACAAAGTTTTTCGGTCTGCCTCAACCGTGGTGTTCTCCCCGGCGTGAATAGCCGTGCCTTTGCACCATCCTTGCCTCTTGACGTATCTGCGACAACGATCCAGCATCAATCACTCCAGAGGGCAGCCCCAGCTCATAAATAGCATCGCCGTGCGAGAGTATCGCAACGCTACTCAGACGTTGGATATCGACGTGAAGCTTGCATCCCGTATGCCACAAGAGGACCTCTTGCCAAACATGCTCAATGTCATGATGTAGTCTAACGTTCCAGGAACTTCGCAGTCTAATCGAGGCGTCTTGCCGACTGTATCTGAAGACGCATCCGTGTCCCTTTTCTCCATGCCAGAGGATCATTTCTTGTAGTTTGGGCATGTTTCCTGCGAAAAGCCCGGCGATATGTAACAGACACCACAGAGCGGAGCTGTCTTGGCTGGGACCCATGAGCATCGACGTCAACGAGAGAAATTCAAGATGTTGCCAGGTCCAATCTCGCTGGTCCGCCCGGAAGAAGTGTACAGCATCGATCAAGAATGATACAGAGAGGTGCGTGAGCTGTAGACTCCTGTCTGCTATCACTTTATCAAGCCCAGGGAACCTGGCTCTAACTAAGCTGAAAGGTTGTGGAGGAAATCTGCTTCTTCGTATCGGCCTCATATGGATCTCGTCGAAATCTTCGAATATCGATAGTCTTTTGAGTGTACTCGGTAGACCAGCTTCGAGCATGTGTTCGTATTCTGCACCAGCACTGTCAGCTAATGCAAGATTAATTGGGGCTTAGGCACCATCACCTTTGTCAGATACCAATTGTAATGTTGGATCCCACTCACGCCATGGTTCAAAGAGCAGACACTCCAGTCGCGGAAGCTTGTCCAGCAACATCCGCAGACTAGTAGCCGTGAGTCGTCGACGAAGTTGTCGCCGTATGACGAGCCTTGTGACGGCATCGACGCTGAGCAGCCGTTGCCGGGAGGTCAGGTCGATGGGTTCGAATATTCGTCCTATTGATTGAGGGCTGGGGTCACTCATTCGAGTTCCATTAGACCAGCCATGGTCCGCACTACCCCAATTCCTTACACCTTGACTCCCATCACCAAAGCAGTAGTTCTTGAAGCAATGCTGTGAGTCACTGGGTGAGTTAGCGCTGAGCTCTAGAGTCAGGCCGCCGGTCGAGCCCCAGGTACTCAGGATGGTAAAGAGCTTCAAGACGGCGACCTTGATCATGCGGTTGTTGCGCAGCCAAGAGGTCCGCGATTCTCGCCGATCGCATATTAAACAGGTGTATCGTGGGAGTTCGACATGGAGCCAGATGTGCTGCACTAGGGGTCTCGTCCGGTTGGTAACCATGATTCCAAAGTCGTCGACACATGTTGATCCGAGTTTCAGTTGACGGAAGATGCGTCTCTCAATCATGCCCTGCCATCCTTTGCAGACTGCGGCACAGGTGGACAGATGACCTGGACCGCAGGCTGCGAGGTAGTCGAATATCATGAAGCGGAGCTCCATAGGCAGGGAGTCCCAGGAGGTCATGATCCATAATGCAGGTGTTGGGCGGTGTGGCGATATTAGTGCTTGCTGTTCTTGGTGTCGTATGTCCGGTGGCGAACAGAGCAAAAAGGAGGCCTGCCATTTTTATACTGCGATATTTTTTTGAGGTTATAGATTTGTTGGGACGTTGAGAGGTGAATCCTCAACGGTTTGAGGTTGCCTGAACTTGTTTATGTCCTCATTGTGCAGTATGTTTGTACTTGTTGGGTTGGCTTGGGTGCCTTCCTTCGACCTCCATCTTGGTGATGTTGCCTTGAATGGACGACATGACAAATACATATCATTGTCAGCGAGTCAAAAAGATGTGCGAAAAAGTGCAAGCCTTGTGAGTCAAAAAGATTGTCAAAATAACAGCAAAGCTTGCAGCTTTTCACAAAAAACTCAATGGCGTGAAACACCGCGAAAAATCTTGACTATGCTCCCGTGATATAACCTCTCCCGCGCGCTCCACGAAAAATCTGTTAAACTCTGACGTCTTTTTGCATTAAACATGGAAACCTTGTTCATTGCTCGTATTCCCGAGGACACATTTCGGTCCTTGTCAATACGCAAAGCTACAAGGTGTATTTTACATGAAACGCCGAACGGCTGCCAAGATGGTCTAGGCCTGGGCTATCGCCTGTCAGCAAAGATTCTAAAGACTGACCATGTGATGAAATCCTTAATCATGATTTAAAATCGTTCTTCGGCAAATTCATTTGTCTCGAAAGCCGTGTTCATTCATCCCGCCATCTTATCTAGGGGTGTAGTGGCACCTTTGTCTTCCAGGTTGTCGCCTCACTTACACCGTATCGCTCCAAATGTCATCAAATACGACCACAAACTCACGACTTTTTGTAAATCGCATGGGGAAGCAACTACCCCTATATATCCCATTGGTCCGCCTATTCCCGCCTCCTCCAACTACCGCAGTACGTACTCCATCCTTCGACAGGGCTGTCAAAAGAAGGTGTCATGTCCATTTTAAACTTCCGTCTATTAAGGGGCCCTACTGTCCAATACGACTGGGGCTACCTTCCTATCTAGGCCAAGCGACTAGCCTCTGAGACCCGGAGCGTCGGCTCCGTTGATCCTGATTTAGATGGAGGTTGACGGCTTTCACGGCGCGATATGATTACACGAATCAGGATACAGGGAGCCCGCGGGAATGGGATGGACGATGCGGGCTTCATGGGTCGACGGACCCCGAGGAATTGAAACTTAAAAACTGCCGGTACGGCATATAAGTTGGTCTGTTTGGACTGACAAGACACTTCAGCACTGCAGATCAACTCCTTACATTCCTTGACTTTGAACAAAATGGCTATCTCTAAGCAACTTCTTCTCGCCCTTTCTCTTCAGGCCATCACCGGCTGGGCAGCTCCCGAGGGCATGCTCGTGGAGCGACAATCTGGATCGAGCTACACGGCAAACCCCAACATCGGTCCTGGTGGAAGCCAGTTCAAGGACTCGAACCACTTCCGCGTCTATGGCAACAGCGGCCAGGCTGACAAGGCCCTCTCCATGCTCGAGGCCGCTTATGACTGCTTTGTCGGCACCCTGGGCTTCCGAACCTCCGGACTCTCGTTCAACGATGCTTCCAACAATGGAAAGAAGACCAAGACCAACGTCTACTCGGTTGCCGACCTGCCTGGAGCAGCTGGTGTCATGCACTCCGATTCCGCAACCGGCATGGGTTGGCTCGAGGTCCAGAACTCGTTCCTCACCGCCTCAGGCGTGACGGTCCACGAATACGGTCACGTTTTGCACTATCACCAGAAGACTTGGGTCGACCAGGGCAGGACAGGAGCATGGTGGGAGACTTTTGCCAACTGGGTCGCCGACACTTATCGCACCTCTGATCTATGTGCCTCTGCTCGTCGGGCCCATGGACAGGCAACTGAGAACACTGAGATTGAGCTGCACAAGACCATTGGTGACTCTTTCCAGCCCATCGTTGACGGTTCGGTTGACACTGGAAACTATTACCAGGCTTGGCCCTTCTTCACTTACCTGACCAACAACCCTGATAAGTACGTCAAGCTGGGTAGTGATACCCTTCACCAAATGATGGTCCAGTACAAGGCCAACAGCAATGAGACGCCTCTCCACACTCTGCAGCGTGTGGCTGGCAGCACCTCTGTTGCCCAGATCGTGGGCAGCTACTGGGCTCGCATGGCCTACGTTGACATTGGTCACGCGTCTGCCCACCAGACATTCCTCGACCAACGTCGTTCTCTCAACTACGCTAACGTTGACTCTAACGGCAACGGTAAATATACCGTCAAGTCGAGCCGTCGGCCTCAGTACATGGGCGCCAACATCATCCCCCTCAAGACCTCGAGCAGCACCGTCAAGGTCCAAATCACGGCCAACGGCGCCTACACTGCTACTCTTGCCCTCTTCCGCAACGGCGCTACCCGCTACGTCAAGGTCGACGGCTCTGCCTCTGTCACTGTTGCTTCTGGTGAGGAGGTTAGCCTTGTTGTTGCCAACACACCCAGCCTTATCCTCTACGACCCCTTCAACCTGTCCGCCGAGGCGAAGAAGGGTCTCGACTACTCTTTCACTCTCACTGGAGCTACTGTTGCTTGAAGCGGCGGTGGTATTTGCGATGGGTAGCCTTTTGGTTTCATGTATATATTGAGCGGAGCTTTGATAGCTCATGCATTGATGCTTGCAAAGCGCCTGGTTCATAGTCTTGTTTCTGTTACATAGCTTGAAGAACATTCTGTCATCAATCGTCTTAAATGTTGCCAGTTTCTTGTGAAAGGTTCTGCTTGCCACTTAAAGCGCATACGTGTTTAGCCGGGACCAATGCTGATGTGATCAGGCATCCTAGCTGACAGCATTGAATATTGATAGCTGTTGCATCATCGTTCGGGCAACATCGTCGGGCGTGAAACGTTCTAGCAAGCCCGTCACTAAGTGGTCTCGTGCTTCCTTGCATAAACTGAGCAACTGTACAACTGTCAGTATCAGAGCACGAGAGCAAACACGAGCAGCTTACATAGGCCAGTAGGCATGAATCTTTGGGTCATTCAAGTCCTTGCGAAGCTTGACGAGGAATAACTCCACCTCCTCGACGCTCCAACCGAGCCCGCGCGTAAAAGGCGCCAGAGTCAAACCTTCGAGCAAGATGTTTGAATTCTCATTGTTCCACGCACCGAGCTCCTTATACTTGGGGTCCTTGGGCCATCGGTTGGTGGGCCATTTGAAGCGTGTCTCGACGATCTCGGTAAAGCCTGCGTCAGCTAGGTAACCCTTGAAGGAGGAAGTCTTGGCGAATTTTCTTTCTAGCTTAGCGGCGGCCTCCTCGAGGAGCTTGCACCATTTAGCCAGTGTGTCGCTTTCGGCAAGAGTGCCGTCGTCGCAGCCCATGATGACATCCACCTCTTGGAGCTCAACCCAGCCTCCAGGAGTGAGGTTGCTATTTGTATTAGTAAAAGAGGTAGAGGCGGGTAAGAAAAACTCACTCGTAGATCTTTTGCAGATAAACTGGCCAGTCTTGGACACTAAAGTTCATCATCCTGCTGTGAATGTAGTCAAATGGCTTGCTGTAGGTCCAGTCCTCGTCGATATCATCGATGAGAAATTGAACGTTTGGAGGGACCCTAGATAAATGTCAATAATACCATCTCAAGTCTAGCCCTCTCATGCATACATGTTGGGCTGGCTAGGTGAGAGGTCAACTCCCACGACCTGTCCGCGGTCAGCTCAGATTCAGGATATGAACGTGCCACTAACCTCAGCCTCGGGATGTTCGTCGCCAAAGTCGATAGCCCAGATTCCAGTGCCTGTTCCGAGATCGAGCACGCGCTTAGCCTTCGAGCCGGGCAAGTTTGGCGGACAAAGGCCAAGCTTATTATCAAAAGTAAGAAGGCAAAGATGGTGTTGAAGGTCTGCAAGGTAGGGGTAAACGTCTCGAAGGAACTTGTAGATGAGGAGATATACCTAATCTCTCATTTTCCTCGTTGTCGTTAGGAAGGTTGTATTCTAGGGACGTAAGTACAGATGTCAGGACTGGCCGTTGGCATGATGCTTGTGACATACTGCCGTCCTTGTAGCGATGGTATGTTCTACCATTTTCATGCCGATAGCCAAGAATAGAGCTTCTCAGGCTCTCTGTTGAAGTTGCGGCGTCCTATTTGCATCAGTACCCTGCGCATCCGATACGGCGTGAGCGTTCATACACCACCGAGCGACGAATCGGTATCATTGAACTAGCCCGAGTCAGCTCGTATTACTCCATTAAGGCAACGATATTACATCTTCATCGGCAGTAATCACGGGATCCGCGTCGACAGTGGCCATTGTTGGTGTTCTTCGAGTTTTGTCCGTCTCACCACCGAAAGAGGGGATTGAAGTCGGTGCCGTTGAGGGGTTAAAAGTCACTCAAATATCGCTGCTTGCTTATAAACAATGTGAAATGGCCAATCGTTATCCGCTTGACTTGCATTGTTGTCTCTTGTCTCGCCTGATGGTTTGCAGGGATGGGGCATAGAATGAGCTGTTGGTTCTGCAGTTGTTGCTTGTAAGTGGCAACGATAGGCATAGCGGGGCTGGCATAAAATAATGCAGCGTTACATGCATACTTGATCCACGGCAAGGAGCTTTGATCAAGTTGGTGACAACTACTTCTCTGACACGAACGAGTTGTAGCAACTCTCTTGCGAGATGCATATTGTTTGAGCCCTATAGAACCATTACTAGTCATCAGGAGCTTCGACTAAAAAGTAGGTAAATGAACTTGAAAAGGCGCCAAAATTCGAGATGGAGAAGGCTTCATTGGCTGCACGAATGCATTCCATGCAGCCACTTGAGAGGCTTCTCCGCCACAAGATGATCAGCCTGTCAGCTTGATTGATTTTCCGACCCGACGAGAGGGGTCAGTCAGCCTCACGTCTCACTCTGCATACGTCAAGTCATGCCATCATTCTTTAGCATTCGATCACTCTGCGGGCAGAAATAAACATGGAAACACCAAGTTTAAAGGGCATCTCCAAGTCTGGGGAAGTGGAAAAAGGCATCATCACCACAACGGCCGCATCGACCTCAGACTCGTCATCAGACTCACTTTGCGCCAAGACACCTGATAACTTCGACTTTGGCGACTTGGTTGCCTATAATATCAAGGCCTGCGCTGATTTGGCACCTACCTTAGACTCGACAACGTCCACGGTGAGCCGCAGCGATCAACGCCGGATGCTCTTGGAGCTCGAGGCTATCAGTTCTTGGGGAAACGAAAAGGAGCGATGGTACACCTTAAGACCAATTGTTGAGGATCGACTTGATGCGTTTCTCGGCACATTCGTTGGTCCAAAAGACACGCCATACGAAGGCGGAATTTTTCACGTCCGCTTCAGCCTCAAGGAAGGTTATCCATTTACACCTCCCGAGATGTGGTTCTTAACGAAGATCCTACATCCCAACGTCGATACCCGCGGTACAATTTGCATGGACCTCGACTGGTCCCCATCTCTCACTCTGGAAGTATTATTGGCCTCTGCAGCATCCTTGCTGGACACGCCAGACTGGTGGGATCCCATGCCGGACGGTCTTGTTGCTGCGCTGGGGAACGATGTAGACAAGTTTGATGAAATGGCGAGAAAGTGGACAAAGGAGTTTGCAGCGGGAGAGCTCGTTCGTCCTGGAGACAGAAGTGATGGGTTCTGCAATACGACTGATTCTGTACCAGGATGGGCTAAGCCGATTATGTGGGCGAGGAAGAGACTCAACCCAAATGCGTTTGGGCTATTCAAGAGATAGGGCGATCGCAAAGACAGAATTTCCCATTGGTTGTTTCCGAGAGTGCGTCTGTATTGTTGTTGGGAGCACAATTCATTTGATGCGTGTTGTATTTAGAGCTGGAGCGACTGTTAACGAGACTTGGCTAAGAGATGCCATTTCACCAAGTCAGTCTCCCAAATTCATAACCATTCATGTGGTATATAATAGTCCAATCACTCTTCAACATAGTTTGGACTTAGCCAGGGCAGCTATCTTCAACCTATTGGCACCGCCCCATGCAAAGGCGCGCCTTCGGATTAATGGTGGTCAGACGTCAGTATCAAGGGGCAAAGGTATCAAATAATCTCATCACTCCTCCAATCAACGGGTAATCAAAACCGCGGTTGTCGTACCCGATGTAACCTCAGCCCTCCTCTTAGTGGTCGCTTCGCACTGGAGCAGAAGCGAGACGAAATCAGGAAATGGTCGACTACGCGCTGAAATCCTCCTCAAGCTAGACTGGGCGAACCGACTGCATGGATACGACATGACACGACCCTGAGTCTATTAATGTCTCCTAGGAATAACTCAGCCCTGCAGGGATTCCCATCCCATGTTTCGGTACAGTCCGGATACCCCCAAGTTTCTGAGTTTTGAATGTTGGCCAACAATTCTTTTGAACCCATTGCATCACCGCACACTAGCCATCATGTCGCGCGACTACTCCGATCTCCAAGTCGTCCCAGACAGGTCTTATCCAGAGGTAGTACCGTTCGAAAAGGACCTGACAGACAAGGTCCCAGCCGAACCGCCCCAGCAGGCCACGCCTCCAAGGAGGATCTGTGGCCTACCTCCGAAGCGATTCTGGATTATAGTCATCGTCGTCGTGCTTATCACGGGTGCCGTGATAGGAGGTGCCGTAGGAGGAACACAAGCAAACAAGTCCAAGACCAACGACGATACCCCGAGCAGTGCCGCTACCACCGAAGCCGACCAAGCCACGACGGACTCGACCAAGACATCACCAACATCCACAACAGCCAGCCTCTCCACGAGAACACTCATCGGTCCAACCCAAACCCTCTACCGCGACTGTCCCTCCTCCAACGACACCATCTACGAAGCCCTCGGCTCGTCCCACTACCAGTTCCGCAAACGCTGCAACGTCGGCTTTGCAGGCTCCCCTGACAACGTAGTCAACATACCCGCCACGAGTCTCGACGACTGCATTGACAAGTGCGCCACGTACAACGAGAACAACAAGACCGAGATTGCCTCGCGAGAGAGCAACGTTTGTAATTCAGTCTGCTGGAGGCATAGGGTCACGGGGGATGACTGGCCTGGTCAATGCTTTGGGTCTACGATACATAACTCTACGAGTAGTGGATTTCCCATTGATGAGGATCAGATTGAATGTGACTCGGGGGCTTGGATAAATCAGGAGATTCCGGGTAGGGGTGGGTAGAAGCATCAACCGTCGTCACGAAGTTACGTGCTCAGCCTATGGCTATTTAGTCAGGTTGAGTGTCGGGCTACTCAGATGCCTTGGGGGGCCCTGGAGTATCGTCTTTCAGATTGGATTAGCCACGCCGTTAGGGGGCATAGTTTATCAAAGAGATCAACTGTAATATATTTCTCAGCGCTGAAAATAGCCGTTTTCAGATCTGCTTCAGACCATTCCCTTCCTACTGTAAGCTCTAAACAAATCTAGATATAGCTAAGCCATAATTTACTCTACTTTTTGGCTTTTTCCTCATGGTTACCCGTTATAGCATTTTCTCTGACTGAAAGTACTGGCTTGTGCGTTATCAGGCTCCCATTAGCTCTGTCCGAATCAGGTAGTTGAGAGTCTATGGTTAATCTAAGAATAAACACATAATAGCGCAGTGCAAACGTGAAAGGGGCAATTAACGAAACAGTATCACATTCTAGTTTTCCCTCTCATCGTAGTAGATAGGCCCGGCATATAACAGGAAAAAGAAATATCCTATGTCCATGGCCTCTTCGTACAGCGATAAGACAAGTCCCCTATATAAAGCTTAATGACCTTCCTCTCAGGCTTACATTTATCCCAAACACCCTTCATAAATGCACCATGCCCAACCCTCCGGTACTCCACAATTCCGTTCGCACCCACCCTCTCTGGAATCAATATAAGGGCATTCACACGTTTGTGCTCATGATATCCGCGCTTATATGTCCTCAGTTGGAGGCAGACGAGGCCGCCGTGAACATCTACCTCTAAAGGAAATCGATCCCAGTGTATTTCCCACACAAAAATGTTATCATCCCTCTCCAATTGATTGTTCCCACGAGGGTTTCGCTTGTAGCCCAGTTCTGCTAAGTTCAGCGTGCTGAGAGCTCCGGCGATGGTGATGACACCTGATGTTATCACACCATCAATGCCATTGCCAGTGCACTGAACTTCGACGCTGAGAATCTCGAGGATGTTGGCCAGACAATGTTTGCGTGGCTTCGAGAGGGTTTCCCATAAGTCCGCGTAATACTTTAGCCCGGTATAGCTTTGAATGCGCTGTACCACGCCGGACAGAGCCGGAAGCCTGTCGGACAACCTTGTGAATTTTGTCTGCACATACCAACCACAAAAATTGCCCCATCCAGTCAGTAGACCCCCCGGCGTCGTGCCAGGTTTTGAGAAAACGCGCCGTAATTCGCTAATCGAGTCGTGGGACATTATTATCTCTTGGCCTGGAGAGCGTTTCGATGCGAATAGCTCGGTGCATTCCCAGATAACGTAGCATCTGGTGAAGTGAACAATCCGAGGAGATAGTATCCTCTCTTGAGCTGCCCATCCACGCATCAATAGTGGCGCCTAGGAAATAAGCGAAGGTACACCATTGACCCATGGAATCCAGGTATAGTATAGTGGTTCTTTAGAATTCCGATGCAACCGTGTACAGAAGTACGTAGGGTACGTTTGATTAAGACTTGGAAGAAAGAGTCCTTCGCTGGAATCGCAGGATCTAGTCGCGGCTAATGTACAGAGGGCGTTTTGATAGTAAGTACCGAACCGAGCCGCTTCAAGTTGCTAGTCACTAGGGTCCGAAGTATCGTCTTGGATGATATACATCGCATCGACCCATAAGTACCGAACTCGGAGTCGCCTGGTAAATGTGATGACATCTTGAATTGTTTTTGGCAGTGTTATGAACGGGATGTGGTTTCGCAAATTATCTATGGTCGCGGTCGTAGTCTTGAACTCGGGGATACCTCTTCCCTAGTAGTAATTGAGATAAGTATATTTAGCCCTTTCGTCACTTGCCGTAGTATGTAGACGAAGACGAGGCTGTTTGAGAGTTCTAATGTCTAAGATACGAGTTGGTAGTGGGGGAAGACCCTCAGGTCGGTTCTATTGCGCACTATACTCCTCGTGAAGTATAAGATATTTCTTTAACGTATATGTCACCCGAGTGCAACAGTCAACCGAGTGTAATAGTTTTCTATTTCTTAGTAATTATATTATATTTTAAAAATA